>ONZH01016206.1:0-29806 GCA_900303285.1 Rhinella marina
TAGTCCTGATATATTACAGCCCATGTATAGTCCTGTATATTACACTGCCCTATGTATAGTCCTGTATATTACACTAACCCCATGTATAGTCTGTATATTACACCACCCATTGTTAGCCTGTATATTACATGCACCCATGTATATCCTGTATATTACACTGCACCATGTGTAATCCTGTATATTACACTGCACCCATGTATAGTCCTGTATATTACACTGCACCACATGTATAGTCCTATATATTACACTGCACCACATGTATAGTCCTATATGTTATACTGCACCCCATGTGTAGTCCTGTATATTACACTGCACCCCATGTGTAGTCCTGTATATCACACCACACTCCCATGTATAGCCCTGTATATTACACTACACCCCATGTGTAGTCCTGTATATTACACTGTACCCCATGTATAGTCGTATAGTCCTGTATATTACACTGCACCCCATGTATAGTCCTGTATATTACACTGCACCCCATGTATAGTCCTGTATATTACACCGCACTCCCATGTATGCATTAATTCCCCAGGTCAAAAAGAGGGACATTTAAGGATCAAAGAGGGACAGAGGGGTGTGTCAGAGTGTGACACACAGACATCTTATCTTCCTTACATTTCTATCATCATCCCCCAACCTGGAGTCCCCACAGCCTTATCCTGCTGCTTGCTGTGCCCCCCAAAATCTCCAAATACTATCCTGGAGAAATAATAGTGCCCCCCATAGTAATAGTCCTACCAATAGTAATTCCATCAGTAGTAACACTGCTCTCTACAGTATCCCCAGCACTGATAATGCTTCCCAAGAGTGCCTCCATAAGTGGAAGAGTCATCCAGTATTAATAATGCCCTCACAGAGCCCCTAGTAATAATAAGGCCCCCTATTGTTCCCCCATTGGTAATCAAGCTCTCTACAGATCCTCAGTAGTAATTAGCCCGCACCATAGTGCTCTTAGTAGAAATAAGGCGGATCTATAAGTCTCTGCTATAGAGCCCCTAGTAGTAATAAGAACATCTAATGTCCCCTGGATTTATAATACTCCTACAGTGCCCCCAGTATTTATATCTCTCCCTTCTACTGTTATAATGCTCGCCCCGAAGTGCCACCTGTAGTTATTTTCCTCCCTTTAGTGTCCTCAGAAATCATAATTCCTCAGCCCCTCCACCATACAGTCCCATGTAAACATAGCTATTTCCCTCCCTCCACAGTAGAGTCCTGTGGAAATAACATCACACCATCTCTCCAGCCCCCTCTAATATACAGTCCCATGTAAATAACATCCCTCTTTATCTACAGCCCCTTTCAAATACAGTCCCATGTAAATAACATCATTCCCACCCATAGCCGTCATCAACATACAGTCCTATGTAAATAATATCACTCCTTCCGACAGCCGCCTTCAACATACAATCCCATGTAAATAACATCACTTCCTTCCCACAGCCACCTCCAACATGCAGTCCCATGTAAATAACATCACTCCACGCCACAGTCCCATGTAAATAACAGAACCCTGCCCAAGTCACCTCCAATACACAGTCCTATGATAACATTGCTCCCTTCTGTCCTAACATACAGTCCCAGTTAAATAACCACAACTCCCAGCATTCCTCTGCTTCTCCCTTCACTTACCTCTTCTGATGTAGTAGAGCTCACTGCAGCTACTTCCCCACAATTCTCCTCTTCAGTTTAGAAGACAGGGGTTGAAAAGGATCTGCGATGATGTCACAGTCATGTGACCAGTGCAGGATTGGACGACACTGATCACATGACCTGTGATGTCATCACAGGTCCTACATGTCTTGCAGTGCGTTAGGTTCAATTGTACTGCCGTCCTGAGGACGGCAATACAATTGTATCTGTCTAACAGGCAGGACATTTGGGGCCTGGGAGAAAACATCAGGGGCCCAGGCCCCTAATGTTTTAGCCTAGCAACGCCCCTGCCCCCATGTATAGTCCTGTATATTACACTATACATGAGGTGTAGTGTATATTACACTACACCTCATGTATAGTCGTGTATATTACACTACACTCCATGTATAGTCCTCTATATTATACTGCAATCCATGTATAGTCCTGAATATTACACTGCACCCCATGTATAGTCCTGTATATTACACTGGTTACACTGCACCCCATGTATAGTCCAATATTACACTGAACCCCATGTATCGTCCTGTTTATTACACTGCACCCCATGTATAGTCCTGTATATTATACTGAACCCCGTGTATAGTCCTGTATATTACACTGCACCCCATGTATAGTTCTGTATATTACAGTGCACCCCCATGTATAGTCCTGTATATTACACTGCACCCCATGTATAGTTCTGTATATTACCCTGCACCCCATGTATAGTCTTGTATATTACACTGCACCCCATGTATAGTCCTGTATATTAGACTACACCCCATGTATAGTCCTGTATATTATACTGAACTCCCATTTATAGTCCTGTATATTACATTGCACCCCATGTATCGTCCTGTATATCACACTGCACCCTATGTATAGTCTTGTATATTACACTGCACCCAATGTATAGTCTTGTATATTATACTGAACTCCCATGTATAGTCCTGTATATTACACTCCACCTCATATATAGTCCTGTATATTACACTGCACCTCATATATAGTCCTGTATATTACAGTACACCCCATGTATAGTCCTCTATATTACACTGCACGCCAAATATACTACTGAATATTACACTGCACCCCATGTATAGTCTTGTATATTGCACTGCACCCCCTATATTGTCCTGTATATTACACTACACCCCATCTATAGTCCTGTATATTGTTCTGCACCCCATGTATAGTCCTGTATATTACACTGCACTCCATATATACTACTGCTTATTACACTGCACGCCAAATATTCTACTGAATATTACACTGCACCCATGTATAGTCCTGTATATTACACTGCACCCCCTATATTGTCCTGTATATTACACTGCACCCCATATATACTACTGCAGATTACACTGCACCCTATATATAGTCCTGTATATTATACTGCACCCCATGTATAGTTCTGTATATTACACTACACTCCCATATACGATCCTGTATATTACATTGGACCCCTGTATATAGTCCTGCAGCAGCAGTGCCCTTATTAGAAAGCTGGCCTGTATCTAGGAGGGCCCATTTTACTGGCCAGGGATTGGGCTAGTTACTGGGAATAAAGGTCAGTTCTCTATAATTGGCCTTCGAGGGTTCCTGACAACCCTCTGACAGATAATCAGATTATCAAATATTCTATATTACTGGCTGAACTTAAAGAAGAACTCCCGCAAAAAATTTTATTCCATGTCCTGCTAGAAATGTACATGATGTAATCTGTAGTGAATGTCGTTTTCTTACCAGTAGCTGAATTTTTAAGTTATATCATCCTGAAGTTTCTTATCCATATCATGTGACTAGGAATTAGACCCACCAACTCACACAGCACCTTATGTGTGGACAGGAAGTCTAATTCTCTATGCATTCCTATGGGAGCCTCACTTTCAGTCTCATAGGAATGAATAGAGAAGTGACTGGCTTGCTGTCCTGGGTCAGTTGGACGTCACATGACCCAGCCACAATAAGAACAGAGTGGTAACTCTCAATTTCAGCCTCTGATAAGAAAATGACATTGACTACAGATTATATCATGCACCTTTCTAACAGGTCAGAGAATAAAAATTTTTGCAGGAGTTCTTCTTTAACAACCCAATTTTTTATCACAGGCCTGTTCCAATTCAGATCTCGCCTGGAAACAAGTGGCGGATAATCAGACCTTCTGGATTATTAGATGCCGGATTACAGAAAGTTCACTGTAATAGGTAAGTTACAATCCATGTAATAAATGATTATCCGAATCAGGCTTGTCTATGGTTTTTACATTCATTTTTATTACAGAACATCTGGACTGTGGTTGTTTCCAAGAAATAACAGTAGAATGGGATTTTATGAAATAGTAGATTTTCTCTCTTTATTGGCTTCCTAGCAGGAAGTGAGAGACGTTCTCCTAGAGCACTGAGGAGATACAGCAGGTGGGGGTCACTTTGAGCACATTGGGGACTGTTTCCTGGTAGAAGTGGTGGAAACCTTTTCTATAAGACAGAAGAGACAGGAATAGAACCTCATGTTCTACGGTTACGCCCAGTCCTCTCTGCACACCAGTCTGTGTAGTCTGGCCCGCCGCCCAGTCATTTGTTGACATCCTAGAACACAGCTCATATCGACTTACCTCCATGTCTTTCTGATAACATCTATGACCCTCAAGCATTCATTAAAGGGGTTCTCCGAGTTATAAATATTGATGACCTATCCTCAGGATAGGTCATCAATATCAGATCGGCAGGGGTCCGACACCTGGCACCCCCGCCGATCAGCTGTTTGAAGAGGAGGCGCGCGCCGTATCAGCGCTGCCTCCTCTTCAGTGTTTACATGCTGGCCGACTCGGGGGTAGTGGTGAGTATGTGTAATTACACCTCACTGCCCCATTCATTTCTATGAATAGAATCGCTTCCATAGACTTGTATGGGAGCGATTCTTCCCATAGAAATGAATGGGGCAGTGAGGTGTAATTACACCTACTCACCACTACCCCCGAGTCGGCCAGCATGTAAACACTGAAGAGGAGGCAGCGCTGATACCGCGCGCGCCTCCTCTTCAAACAGCTGATCGGCGGGGGTGCCGGGTGTCGGACCCCTGCCGATCTGATATTGATGACCTATCCAGAGGATAGGTCATCAATATTTATAACTCGGAGAACCCCTTTAAGTGGATCCTGAGGGATAAGTAGCAAATGTCTTTGATAAGGCAGCCATTGTGAAGTGTTTCAAGGTGTTGTGTAAAGGCATCAGAGTGATGGATGAATGATAACGCTGAGCAGTACTGGGGTCCATTATACTAAGCCACTAAACCGACCTGTCATAGGAATAGGAAGATCAGTGCAATGCATTTGCACCGGGCAAGTGCACTCCATTTGCGGATGCGGACCTATTGACTTGAATGGGTCCGCGATCTGCAACATATGGCCAAAGATAGCACATGTTCTATCTTTTTATGGTGCTGAGGCATGGATCGGAAGCCCACAGAAGTTCTTCAAAGTACTTCCATGGGCTTCTGATCCGTGCCTCCGCTCCACAAAAGATAGATGAAGTCCTATCTTCGGTCATATGTATGTTGCAGATCATGGACCCATCTGCACCACGTAGTTCACATGGCCATTGCCCGCGTATTGCGGACCTGCTATTTGTGGGCCACAATATGGGCACCATGGCCATACAGTCATGTGCATGAGCCCTAACAGTCACAGGGTGAGAGGATCAGTAAGGCCCACCCTCCCCTTACAGAGTCATATAGAGAGTATTACTGCCAAACGATGTACCTAAGGGGGTATTGTAATCTGGACATATATGACAAATCAATAAGACATGCCATAAATGTTTGAGAGGTGAACAGTACAGATATCTCCAGTGACTTACAGGTGATGTCTCGTTCACTTTCCATTTTCTTCTCCATCTGGCCCAGACTGCCATAAAGACTTCTTCCAGGCACCACTTGTGTCTGCAGAGTGTTACGCACAGACAGTTTAATCTATTGCTTTCCAGCGTCCTCTGTACCTTTTTCCCACCTCAATCCATAGTGCCCTAGATAGTAAAAATTCCCCATATT
Organism: Rhinella marina; assembly: GCA_900303285.1. Taxonomy (NCBI): domain Eukaryota; kingdom Metazoa; phylum Chordata; class Amphibia; order Anura; family Bufonidae; genus Rhinella; species Rhinella marina. The sequence goes on from ONZH01016206.1 coordinate 5,686, forward strand.
GTGCCCTACACAGTAATAATACCCTATTTTATGCCCCACATAGTAGCAGTGTACCTTTTCTAGCTCTATACAGTATACTAATGTCCCCCCACTGTGCTAATAATAATATCCTCATATGTGCCTCTTTATAATAATGTCCCCCTATATTACTATTATCCTCTTTCCTGTCTCCTGAGGAGGTGGATACATTTGCACCTAGCACTATAGATCTGGATGGACCCTCTACCCCTGGTCTGGTCGCACCCCCTGTGACTGTGATGGTTACCCCACTGCTCATGAGACCTACCACTCAGAACAATAGATAGATATTGAGATGGGTTATTATTACCAGTTTTGGGTCACTTGGTGGATGTAATTCTTACTATAAAGTATTTTCAGTTCCTCGTAGGACATAACCTGGAGGGCCCAGTGTGATGTCTCCAGCAGGCCTGGTACAAACCCCTACAAATACAGGACATGATGATGATGGATATAAAAGCCTGACGTCTGCGATGACGGTAGGACATTATAGAGACACCGATTACCATGTACAGGAGTAAATTCCTTCCTGCTTATAGATTGCAGCCAGAGTAGGGAACATGTCTCTGTATTGTTGTCTTGAAGAGTCAACACCAGCATCATACTGAAGAGCAAGACGAGTCTGTAACCTATATTGGGTTAGTACAGGAAAGGGTTAAGGCATGAAAGAAATGATACTCAAAGGGAAAAACCAAGAGCAACAATTACCTGATAGAGTATATATATGGCGGTGCAATGGTTAAAATTGGAGCAGGGCTATACCTGCCCCCATGTGATGTGTTCTCCTGTATTCACACACAGAACATGTCAAAACCTCATCCACTTTGCTGCTAGTGTAATACGCTGCAGATTTTCTACCCCAAAAGACAGAATGGAAAATGTGCAGTGTATAAGCTACATGTAAACGTTCCTATACATAGTCCTGTGTGACACAGAAATGAGCATTAGCCGCTGGACAGAGGCGTGTCGTCTCCATTTACTGACCGGAAAATAGTGAGGAATTTAAGTACAAATTCTACTTTTGGTTTACAGAAACATTACTTTGAGGCAGTGGTGATGTGCTAGATGTCCTTCACCTTCATAATGGATGATATAGGCACTGTGGTTTTACCTGCAGAGTGGATCTTGGTCAGGTCCAGTGGGTGTAGTAGTTTTGTGGAGGAGATGACACCACCGCTCAGGTCGACCACCAGGTTCTTATTCTGGACATTTTGAAAGAGCTGTCTCACTATTGTTACTAGTGAGGGTGCAGAAGGTAACGCCCGGTCCAGACGTTTGGATGTTCTGACAGTTGTGCTGTGCACATGTCACATGAAGGACCGGACTGGGATTCACATGCAGCCAGTGCAACCCAACATGCCTCCCCAGCAGTGCCAGACAAGCAGCACATTGCAGCACAGAGTGCCTCCCCTAATGCCACAAGGCAGCAACATTGTACCCCTTCCCACCCCTCCCTCATAGGCAACAGTGTTTCCCTCTTTCCACATCTCCCCATTGGCAGTAGCATTTTACCCCAACTCTTGAACCCACTAATAGAGCAGTTCCCTCCCACCTCCACTGACAGAGCATTTCCCCCTTTCCACCCCTATCCCACTTACAGAGCATTTTCCCCTTCCCGTCTCTCCCCTACTAAAAGAGCATTTCTTCCATTCTGTCTCTCCCCCACTAACAGAGCATTTCGACTTTCCCACCCCTCCCCCACTAGCAGAGCAATTACTCTTTCCCACCCCTTCCCCAATAGCAGAGCAATTACCCTTTCCCACCCCTCCCCCAATAGCAAAGCATTTACCCTTTCCCACCCCTCCCCCAATAGCAAAGCATTTACCCTTTCCCACCCCTCCCCCACTGATTGCAGCATTGTCCCCCTTCCCTTCTCTCTCCTACTGACAGCAGTATTGTCCGTCTTCCCCCCCCCAACAGTAGAATTTCTCCCTTCCTACATCATGGCAGCAACATTCCCCATTCCCACCCCCTGGAGCACAATTGTTGCTGGAGGTGGAAGGGAGAGTTTTAGGAGAGCTATCCAGGCTTCTCTCCATATCATTTATTTTCTCACGACTTCCCCCAGAACTACTGGGTGCAGGACTAGTGGTCAAGAGAACATGATGTCACCATAGGTCATTTACTCCTTCTGGCCATGAACACTGCACTGATTATGTAATACTGACATTATTAGTGCAGTTTCAAATTGACCAGGGTGGTGGGCCCCCTGACTGACAGGCTAACCGGGAATGGGTCCTGTGGGGGAGATTACCAGTCCAGGCCTGGTTCCTCTCTCAGAAGGTGATATTAAATACAGTCCACTATTCTACTGTCAGTGTGTCTGCCTGCCTGTTGCCCAAAGCAAAAATGACGGTGCTAATACCCATACGGTCAGGAAACAAGATAGTATGGGTAGAGTAGAAAAAAAGATGGCAGTCTGACAGTCAGGCTGATGCAAATTATGTTTTCTACAAAGCTTTCACTTAGGGCATGTTTTGTGTGGGAGAGGGAAATCCTCGATAGTTCCCTATACGAGGGTGAAAGTGTGCAAGATTCCCAGTGATTAGCTATAGGAGATCTGCCCAGAGGTGAGGCCAGGATAGAGAGAGACTGTCCATGCATTCATTTACAATAAGGTACCAAATCGGCAGGCAAAAGAGTAGTCAAGCAAGCAACGGTCAGAGCAGGCGGCAAACAATCATAGTAATAAAACAGACCACGGTCAGGGCAGGCGGCAAACAATCGTAGTCGAATAACAGGCCAGGGTCAGGGCAGGCAGCAAACAATCATAGTCAAAATACAGGCCGGGGTCAGGGCAGGCAGCAAACAAACATAGTCCAAAAACACTCCGGGGTCAGGGCAGGCAGCAGTCAAAAAACATAGTCCGTTAGTCAAGCCGAGGTCAAAATCGAGAAAATCAATCCGAATAGCAGCAGTGCACTAAGATGGTACTCGCGCTCTGCAGGGAGCTCCACCACTACATTACTACACAGCAGCAGGATACATTACCGTGATAAACTCATCACCCACATCCACAAAGTTTCTTGTTGGCATGACGTTCATGATCTCCCGAGCCTCGTAACTGATAGGGGCGCCTAGTCTGGTGTCATAGCGCGGTCTCGCAGTGACCTGAATGCGCGGTGGTAGGGCATAAGGCGCACTGCGGACTGTAGATGTTACTGTCCCTGATAACAGTCTCAGAAACCTCCAGATAGATGGTAATCTGGGCATGTGGGGATGGGTCTGCACCTCACCTGGTGTTCTGGTGGGCTTCGGTACCTGATGTTCTTTCTCTACCTCTGCTGCTGTGATGGTCTCAGCAGGTGGTGTTGCCGGCGGTAGTGGTGCTCCTCCCTGCAGTTGAAGGTATCGGCCAGTTTCCTGTCTAGGTGTTTCAGACAGTGATGTTATAAATGGCACAATACCTTCCAATCCTGCTGTCAGATGGCGGGTTGTGAAGCCAGATGTTGTTGGCTTCTGGCCGTACGGGGGCCTCCGGGGACGATAGATATGTCTCCGGGGCTGGAGTTTTCCTCCAGCCCCCGTAGCAGCCATGTGGCTGCCTCTTCCTCCACACACCGATGAAAGTGTATGCGGGGAAGGGGCGGGGGGTGAAGGGAAAAACAAAAAAAAGGATAAAGGTAAGAAATACAAGTAAACGCTCGCTCAAAGTGGTCAGCCTCCTCTCTTCGCAATCCTCGCCTCACACTCGCCGCTCTCACCCAGTGTTCCAGGGCTCAAGGACAACGCTTCTGTGATGTCATAAAGCCGCGCTCGGCAACGGGTTGCTAATGCAGAAAAACAATGGTGTCACCCATGGCAACCAAACCCATCCTAGCTGTGTAGGGCAGATAACAGACATTTGGGGGCAGATTTTTAGCAGTGTAGAACCCAATAGGGCAACGTTATCAAAACTGGTGAAAATGGAAACTGACTTAGTTGCCCCAGTAAACAATCAGATTGATCCTTTCCTCTTTCAAAGGCGCTGTGTAAAATGGAAGGTGGAATCTGATTGGTTGCTATGAGTCAGTTTCCTTTTGCACTAGTTTTGATAAACCTCCCTCAATGTGTTTTTTTCCATGAGGAACCAGTGGAGATGATAGTGGTTTAAAAGTCCAGAGGCAATACTAGCAAATTTGTACTAAAACTACATAAACTACATAAGCTGTGAACACCCACAAGTGGGTGTTCACAGATGTCTTTTGGGCAATCCTAGGAATGGGGCTTAAATATCACAAATTTACCAGGAAAACATGTTAAAAAGTATTAAAGTCTCATTCTATGCATCAAGTCCTTTCAGACAATACAAGGGCATGCTGAGAGTTGTAGTGTACATGGCCTTTTTAGTTGACAGCTGCAGTTTTAAAAAAAGTCAGTTCGATGTTTTCTAATGGGGGGAGGGGGGTTGAGAGAGAAGTGATAGCGCCCCAACAGCTTTTCCTCACTGCCATATGTACTGGCCATAGGTGAGAGGTGGCTGTATTATGCAGCTGTCACCCTGTTTAACCCCTTAGTAACCATGGCATCTAGGGGATTAGAGAGGGGGCTCCTGATGCTGATGGGTTGCCATGACAGCCAGAGGACCTAACAATATCCCCAATTTCTGCCCTTATGGTAAACCTATAAAAAAATATATAAAGTCTATAATGTTCTGGCTGTCAGAATATATGACCTACTACCTCAGGGAAAATAATCAGGTGATGGGTCTGGAAAAGCCAAAAAACAGGCCAGCCCTTACATGCTACCTGGTATAGTCCAAAATGTATAGAAGTCTGACCGCAAAGGGCCCCTGTGCATCTGTCTGGGCCAAGGGCCCCCATGTCTTCAGGAATGGCTTTCTAAAGATAAATCTAAACTACATGTACATGCTGCACCAAGCCATACTGTACACACACACCACTCACATCATGGCACATGTATGTCAACTGTACATACGGCCAGGGGCGTAGCTAAAGGCTCATGGGCCCTGGTGCAAGAGTTCAGCTTGCCCCCCCAGTGCTGGTGCACCTAGCTTTTCTGCCGGCCAAGTCAAAAATTGACCCCCCCCCATGCCAAATTCTCACCCATACCTTTTTACTCCTAACATTACGTATATCACTACAGAACATACAGGGTAAGGCTACATTCACACCACAGTTGTTTTTGCAGCCTCCGATCTGCATATTTTGCGGCTCAGATGCAGATCCATTCACTTAAATGAGCACTGTGTGCTGTCCGCATCTGTATGTCCATTCCTATTTGTGTCCGTTTTGCGGACAAGGATAGGCATTGTTACAGTGAATCTGCAAAAAAAAAAACGGATTCCATACGGAACATCATCCTTTTTTTGCGGATCCGCAATTTGCAGACTGCAAAACACAACGTTCGTGTAAATGTAGCCTAATACAGCGCCCCATACCTCTTACATCCAGTATAATACAGCGCCCCACACATTGTACATCCAGTGACGTCTCCTCTGATATAGATCTTCTCTTTCCTCATCTTCTCCTTTCAGACCAGACGCCATTTCTCATCTCTGCAGTTTGACAGAAAAAAATCTTAGTTTACTACTTTTCCATCATCCTCCCGTCTTCTGGACAAATCATCCTACCACCCCCAGTACTGTGCCACTAGTACCACACAGATAGTGCCCTTCAATAATTGGCACACAGTGTCCTAAAATAACTGCGCCCAGTAATAGTGTAAACATAACTGTGCTGATACTGTGCCAGGATGCCCCCACAGTAATAGTGCCCCCCAAAGTCCCAACTAATAATTCTCTGCCAGAGCGCACTTGCTAGTAATAGTGCCCCCAACAGTACTAATGTCCCCACTGTGCCCCAGAAGTAATAATGCTTACAATGTGCCAGTAAGAAGTGCCCCCAAAATTTCACCCCAATAATGTGCAAGTAAGACGTGCTCCCCACCCATAGATGCCCCCAAAATTATGTGCCAGTAAGAAATGCCCCAATAATGCGCCAGAAGTTCCCCCCATTGATTCCCCCCAAAAATCATGACCCCATTGGTTTCCATATTGGGGTCAGAAACAAGTACAGAAGTTCCCTCCAAAATGACATCCAGTCCCCCACTGGCAGAGCCTTAAGACCACCCCCATTTTCAAAGCTAGCACATTGCCCCATTAACATCAATGCAAACAAAATGCCCCCAATTCCCAGCACAGAGCCCTCAATAAACAATACTGGCAGCAGAGTGCCTTAGCTGATAACATTTGCGTATCCTGCACCAGCCACTAAGGGGAGCTGACTGCACTCATATGTATTTAGCTGATAGTGAAGTCATTGGGGCAGTACACATATACAGCTAGCTTCCACTAGTGGTGTCTGGGACAAGTAAGATAAAGGATAAATCACTCAGCAGATCCCTAATCCTGTGAGTGAAGCATCATGGGAGATCACATATGTCAGATGAGGGGTGTAAGATCTCACTGGTGTTCATCTTCACCTCTCATTGTCCTGTAACAGTCTAAGGACCACTGACTGTTGGTTTTCTTTCAAACTGAAATCCAGCAACCCACTGGCTGCTGAGCAGTGACATCTGAAAGAGGAAATTTAAAAGGGACAAGACGCTGTTCTCTCACAGATGTGGATCTAAACCTATAATTACAGTTTTCTTTAATAGAAAATGTCCTTTTAACCTCTTCCTGACCAGGTTATATTGAGTATCTCTGATTTATGTGTATTCCTGTATATTACACTGCTCCCTATGTGTAGTCCTATATATTACACCGCATCCCATGTACAGTCATGGCCAAAAGTTTTGAGAATGATACAAATATTAATTTTTACAAGTCTACTGCTTCAGTTTTTATAATGGCAATTTGCATATACTCCAGAATGTTATAAAGAGTGATCAGCTTAACAGCAAGTACTTACAAAGTCAATATTTGCCTAGAAAATTAACTTTATCCCCCAAAACATATTTCAACATCATTGTAGCCCTGCCTTAAAAGGACCAGCTAACATCGTTTCAGTGATTGCTTCATTAACACAGGTGTGGGTGTTGATGAGGACAGGGCTGGAGATCAATCTGTCATGATTAAGTAAGAATGACACCACTGGACACTTTAAAAGGAGGCTGGTACTTGGCATCATTGTTTCTCTTCTGTTAACCATGGTTATCTCTAAAGAAACACGTGCAGTCATCATTGCACTGCACAAAAATGGCCTAACAGTGAAGAGTATCGCAGCTAGAAAGATTGCACCTCAGTCAACAATCTATCGCATCATCAAGAACTTCAAGGAGAGAGGTTCCATTGTTGCCAAAAAGACTCCAGGGCGCCCAAGAAAGACCAGCAAGCGCTAGGACCGTCTCTTAAAAGTGCTTCAGCTGCGGGATCGGGCTACCAGCAGTGCAGAGCTTGCTCAGGAATGGCAGCAGGCAGGTGTGAGTGCATCTGCACGCACTGTGAGGCGGAGACTCTTGGAGCAAGGCCTGGTCTCAAGGAGGGCAGCAAAGAAGCCACTTCTTTCCAGAAAAAACATCAGGGACAGACTGATATTCTGCAAAAGGTACAGGGAGGGGACTGCTGAGGACTGGGGTAAAGTCATTTTCTCTGATGAATCCCCTTTTCGATTGTTTGGGACATCTGGAAAACAGCTTATTCGGAGAAGACGAGGTGAGCGCTACCACCAGTCTTGTCTCATGCCAACTGTAAAGCATCCTGAAACCATTCATGTGTGGGGTTGCTTCTCAGCCAAGGGAATCGGCTCTCTCACAGTCTTGCCTAAAAACACAGCCATGAATAAAGAATGGTACCAGAATGTCATCCGAGAGCAACTTCTCCCAACCGTCCAAGAGCAGTTTGGCGATCAACAATGCCTTTTCCAGCATGATGGAGCACCTTGCCATAAAGCAAAGGTGATAACTAAATGGCTCAGGGAACAAAACATAGAGATTTTGGGTCCATGGCCTGGAAACTCCCCAGATCTTAATCCCATTGAGAACTTGTGGTCAATCATCAAGAGACGGGTGGACAAACAAAAACCTACAAATTCTGACAAAATGCAAGCATTGATTGTGCAAGAATGGACTGCTATCTGTCAGGATTTGGTCCAGAAGTTGATTGAGAGCATGCCAGGGAGAATTGCAGAGGTCCTGAAGAAGAAGGGTCAACACTGCAAATATTGACTTGCTGCATGAACTCATTCTAACTGTCAATATAAGCTTTTGTTACTCATAATATGATTGCAATTATATTTCTGTATGTGATAAAAACATCTGACAAACACACATAAAAACCAGAGGGCAGCAGATCATGTGAAAATATAATATTTGTGTCATTCTCAAAACTTTTGGCCACGACTGTATAGTCCTGTATATAACACTGCACCCCATGTATAGTCCTGTATATAACACTGCAACCCACATGTACTCCTGTATATTACACTGCAACCGACGTACGTATAGTCCTGTATATTACACTGCACCCCATGTATAGTCCTGTATATTGCACTGCACCCCATGTATACTCCTGTATATTACACTGCACCCTATGTATAGTACTTTTTATTACACTGCACCCCATGTATAGTCCTTTTTATTACACTGCACCCAATGTATAGTCCTTTTTATTACACTGCACCCCATGTATAGTCCTTTTTATTACACTGCACCCCATGTTTAGTCCTGTATATTACACTGCACCCCATGTATAGTCCTGTATATTACACTGCACCTCATGTATAGTCATTTTTATTACACTGCACCCCATGTATAGTCCTGTATATTATACTGCACCCCATGTGTAGTCCTGTATATTACACTGCACCTCATGTATAGTCCTTTTTTATTACGCTTCGCCCCATTTATAGTCCTGTATATTACACTGCACCCCATGTATAGTCCTGTATATTACACTGCACCTCATGTATAGTCCTTTTTATTACACTGCACCCCAGGTATTCCTGTATACTACACTGCATGCCATGTATAGTTCTGTATATTACCCTGCACCCAATGTATAATCCTTTTTATTACATTGCACCCCATGTATAGTCCTGTATATAACACTGCACCCCATGTATAGTCCTGTATATTACACTGCACCCCATGTACACTTATTAATGTTGATTGAGCACTAAAGTGCTCAGGTGCTCTGGTGCTCGGGTAGAACACTTGGTGATGCTCGAGTGCTCTACAGAGCACCCGAGCACAATGGAAGTCAATAGGAGAACCAGAGCACTAAACCAGGCACCCCCTGCTCTGAAGAGGGGAGGGTGTCTGGTTCACAGGAAAAGGTCAGAAAATGATGGAAACACCAGTGAAATGGTTTGGGAACAGCATGGGGAGGATGTCTGGATGCATGTTGGACTCCCAAGTCGCTGCTGGGAACGATGTTGTCCGAGTATTATGCCACTTTTACAGAATGACAATAATACGACCAAAACCGAAGATAAAATCGATTTTAGAGGAAAAATTGTTAGGAAATTACACTGAATGTCACAGGTATTTAAGATGTTCAAACGTTATACAGCAGACGTAACGCAGGTAATATCGCCGTCCCTAAAGACAGAAAAAATTACACTGAATGTCACAGGTATTCAGGATGTTCAAACGTTATACAGCAGACGTAGCGCAGGGAATGTCACCTTGATTAGCGGCAGAAAAAAATACACTGGATGTCACAGGTATTTAGGATGTTCAAACATTATACAACAGACGTAGTGCAGGAAATATCACCGTCACTAACGACAGAAAAAATTACATGAATGTCACAGGTATTTAGAATGTCCAAATGTAATACAGCAGACGTAGCACAGGGAATGTCGCCTTGATTAACGGCAGAAAAAAATACACTGGATATCACAGGTATTTAGGATGTTCAAACGTTATACAGCAGACGCTGAGCAGGCAATGTCGCCTTGATTAGCGGCAGAAAAAATTACACCGGATGTCACAGGTATTTAAGATACACAAATGTTATATAGCAGACGCTGCGCAGGTAATGTCGCCTTGATTAGCGGCAGAAAAAATTACACTGAATGTCAGCTATTTAGGAAACACAAACGTTATAGAGCAGATGCTGCGCAGGTAATGTCGACTTGATTAGCGGCAGAAAAAAATATACCAGATGTCAGGTATTTACGACACACAAACGTTATACAGCACTCGCAGCACAGGTGATGTTAAGGTAAGGCAATTTTGCCCCCCAAAAATATATATTGCAGCCTGATATAACAACAGTCCTTAAAGGACTTTTGGGTCTTTTAATCAGAAAAACTAGCCATGCCTAGCCAATTTCTATCCCTACACTATCTGTCCCTCCTTGCACAAACGTTATACCAGCAGACGTAGCGCAGGGAATTTTGCCTTGATTAGCGGCAGAAAAAAATATACCGGATGTCAGGTATTTAGGATGCATAAACATTATACAGCACACGCAGCACAGGTGGTGTTAAGGTAAGGCAATTTTGCCCCAAAAAATATATATATTGCAGCCAGATATAACAATAGTCCTTAAAAGGACTTTTGGGTCTTTTAAACAGAAAAACTAGCCCTGCCTAGCCAATTTCTATCCCTACATTATATGTCCCTCCTTACGCAAACGTTATACAGCAGACGTAGCGCAGGTAATGTGCACAAACGTTATACAGCAGACGCTGCGCAGGTAATGTCGCCTTGATTACCGGCAGAAAAAATCACACCGGATGTCAGGTATTTAGGATACACAAACGTTATACCGCACACACATCACAGGTGGTGTTAACCCTAGAATGCGTATTGGGGGCCTTTTAGGCCCCCATGCTTACTTTTTTGTTATTATCTGCAAAATTACTTAAGTTAGAATTTTGAAACTCCAGGTAATCCTCAAGAATGTCGTTGTTGGTAATATCCAGTTGTTCATATATTTTTTTTCATAGGCATTTTGGTGTAACAATGCTTTTTTGGTGAAAAACACATCTGTACGGATTGGGGGCCTTTTAGGCCCCCATGTATTTTTTTATTATGTTCTCAGTAGTGTTTGTACCTCAAGTTACTTTATTTGTACTCAGTAATGCTGGTGGAGGGGCCAGGGTGTGGATAATGCCATATGAGGATGTCATGTGATTTTTGGAGGGAGAGATAAAGTCATGACATCATCTCAGGTCCTTCTGAACACAGTAATAAGCTGTGAAGAGAGTAATGAGGACAGTATACACTGTGAGCTAATTGTTAAGGACCTGAGATAAGATACGATGTTGAGAGCAAGTTTCTGTTATAATTAAAATTTTGTTTACTAATCATATTTTATTTAGCAGTTTTAAAATAAACTTGTAAAAGTTATATAAGTGTGTTTTCCATATGATTTGCATGGGGGCCTAAAAGGCCCCCAATACGTTAATATGAAGATTTCTGATGTCACGCATTCTAGGGTTAAGGTAAGGCAATTTTGCCCCCAAAAATATATATTGCAGCAAGATATAACAATAGTCCTTAAAAGGACTTTTGGGTCTTTTAAACAGAAAACTAACCCTGCCTAGCCAATTTCTATCCCTACACTATCTGTCCCTCCTTGCAGCAGATCTCCCTGACTCAGACTAAGCCGGGTCACATGTCACCGGGTGCTATATATAGCACCCGATGATGCATTCCCGGCCAGCCAATCACTGTAATGCCAGTAGCCAACAGTAGTCCTGCATTTTACCCCGCACCCCATGTATACTCCTGTATATTACACTGCACCCCATGTATAGTCATTTTTATTACACTGCACCCCATGTATAATCTTGTATATTACACTGCACCCCAGGTATAGTCCTGTATATTACACTGCACCCCATGTATACTCATATATATTACACTACGACCCCATGTATAGTCCTGTATATTACACTGCATCCCATGTAAAGTCCTTTCTATTTCACTTCATCCCACCTATACTCCTGTATATTACACTACACCCCATGTATAGTCCTGTATATTACACTACACCCCATGTATAGTCCTGTATATTACACTGCACCCCATGTATAGTCCTGTATATTACACTACACCCCAGGTATAGTCCTGTATATTACACTGCACCCCATGTATACTCATATATATTACACTACGACCCCATGTATAGTCCTGTATATTACACTGCATCCCATGTAAAGTCCTTTCTATTTCACTTCATCCCACCTATACTCCTGTATATTACACTGCACCCCATGTATAATCCTGTATATTATAGTGCACCCCATGTTTAGTCCTGCATATCACACTGCAACCCAATGTATAGTCCTACATATTGCAGTACACCCCATGTGACAGTCTCTATTTTGGATCTTTTTTCTTTTTTTCTTCTTAAATGTCCCTTCTTTTGATCTGAGGTATTGATTTGTATTATTACATTTACAATATTGATTAAGAAAGTGTTTGTCTGGTTCTTATCTGTACAGGGGCGGACATACCACTTATGCAGTCGGTTCAGCTGCATAGAGGCCCGGCGTGAGAGGGGCCCTGCACTTACCTCTCAAACCATCCAGATGGTGACCAAAATTGTCACCAATGCAACTTAGAATTTGCAGATGGCAACAAGACTTTTTAGTGTTTTTGCCATCTGTGACTGGACTGCCGCCGCATTGCATCTGAATATTGTGCTAACCCACCGCTGATCACCGTCATAGGCTTCAGGTCTAGTAGTAGTAGTAGCGTGAACCTGTGCCGGGACACAGCGCAGTGATACGTGCGTACCTGCCTCACTATCCCGGACCATAGGAGCAGTGAGTGAGCACTGGGACACAGGTGAGCATTACATTTTAGTTTGTTTTTTTGTGTGCCAACTTTGGGGGACGTTACTGGCCGGAAAGGGGCCACTGCAGGACATATTACTGAAGGGACAGTGGGGGAAAATTACTATGTGGGGCAGTGTGGGGGAAAAATTACTAGGTGGGGTAGTGTGGGGGGAAAATTACTATTTGGGGGTAGTTTTGGGGGGATGACTGTGGGGAAGTGTGTGTGGGGGGAATCACTGTGGGGGGAAATTAGTATGTGGGGCGGGAGAGAATTACTATGTGGGGGCAGTGTGGGGGAAATTACTATGTTGTGGAAGTGTGTGTGTGGGAAAATTACTATGTGGGGGAAGTGTGTGTGGGGAAATTACTACGTGGGGGCAGTGTGGGGGAAATTACTATGTGGGGAAGTGTGTGTGTGGGGAAAATACTATGTGGGGGAAGAGGGGGGGGATTGCTATCAGGAGTGCACCTAGCCATTTTGCTGCCTGAGTCGAAAAGTGAAACAGCACCCAAACCCCCCACCCCTCCCCAATGCCAATTTCTTAACCTACCCCCTTCCATTCAGCCCATGGCCCCTCAGCTGCCCCCCTCTTGCCCCTACCTGGTGCTGCCTGAGGCGATCACCTCACCTGGCCTCATTGTTGGAGCACTCCTGGGTGTGTCTGTTGCCGGTACTGTATTTATCGAACACTTTGTGCACAGTATGGAGAAAGTGTTTTGTTGCAAAGATGTGTTCTTGAATGGTTTGAAAAGTTCAAGGAAGGTTGCAAAAGTGTCAGCCAAGAAAAATTAGCTGGACGCCTGTCCATGACCGATGACAATATTGAGCATGCACGTGAACTGATTGTGCTACATTATTGCGCGTGCACATGAACTGATTTTGTTGGACAGATAGAGTGACAGTGGAGTATGTGGCAAATCATTTGCAAATTAGCCATGGCTCTGTCTATGCATAGCTTGTTAACAGATGATTTGTTTTTTCTGAAAGTTGATTTAAATAAATTTTACAGCCACAGTCCAGATATTTTGACTCTTCTTCGTACCATCTTCACCCTATGGTACAGTGGTAGAGATTTAGTTAATAGTAGTGGGAAGTCTATAGTAGGTGAGAAGTATACAATAAGTGGAAACCACGCAGAGATGGTTAGGTGAAAGCATATACTGTGGTCCCTCAAGGTAAAGTGGTTTCAGGATGGTCTCTCATGGGCCATCGCAAGTTGAAACTAGACTCAACATACAATACCAAAGACTCAAATCCAACCAATCAGCATGATCATTTTTGTGTATGTACTAGGATGAGCTACTTCGACGGACACCAGAAGAGAGTGACATTTTATTTTTTTGGTGCACTGTGCTATACAAGACTTTGAAAAAGCTCTAGTTACAGCTTCTGGGCTTTCGGACCATTTACCAGTTATCCATAGAGTTATGGGCTAAAGTTACAATAGTTTCAACTAACAATGGTTGTCATTACAAGTAATATTGTAACTTGAGGGACCACTGTATTACAGTATCTTCACCTCATAGCAGTACAGTTGTAGAGATAAAGAATACATATAGAGATGAGCGAATCGATTCGTTGATTCATATCGAATCTTGGGAATTTTTAGCTGCAAAGCGAATCCTAATATTAGGTGATTCGCTTCGGCTTTGTATGCATTCGCTACGTAGTTTGTCCTATAAATTATACGCTATTGCTACATATAAGTTACTCTATATGCTGTTGCGTACAAATTCAATTCATTAGCGATGAAGACTCCTCCCCGCTAGCTCCGCCCCCTTCTCCAGTGCGAGAGGAATACGAGGCAACTCAGGCAATTAAGATGGCGAGACAGCGAGGCCCTGACTGGGGAGGCATGGTGTGGGGCACCGACCCCTATGAGGAGAAGGAACCGGAGGAGATCTACGTCTCTCAACATGTCCGGCAGCCTAAGAAGTCGGTTGAGGTGCCCGCTGAGGTGTTCACTCCGCCGGCTGACGCGGCAGAGGCAGCAGGAGTTCCCGCTCCGCGGCGCAAGGACTACTCCCTTCGCCAAAATTTGATGGTCCCCAAAGCTGTCACCCAGAACGCCCTGACCCCCTGGGAATACAAAAAGTTGGTAGAGGAGTGGGTTGTGCAGGTGTTGGAGCACCCACGGTCCGGTGACCCCAAGCTGAAGCGCAGAAAGGGTACCGTTATGTGGTTCAGTGTTGAATGGGGAGTTGGTTTTATCGCAGATGAGGAGACGGCAGAAGAATTATACGTGAACCGCCGTTCTGTAAAGCGCCCATATCTTCCACCCGTTCGCCACAATCTCCACGCAGGGCATTACGTGGAGTATACCCCTATGAAGAGCCTCCAAGGCCCCTTTGCTACTGGGGTGAAACTCCTTACGTGACTAGCTACTCCTGCAGCACCCCCGGAAGACTGGACTGAGGAGGCCCAGGCCGCAGAAGAGGCTCGGTGTTCCCATGAGACCAATGATGGGACTCTGCGATCTGAGGAGAAATCCCAAGCTCAGCTGGAACCCCTGATACCAGAGTTGCCGCCGCCACCGATCCTTCATGTGGGACAGATGACCACCAACAGTTTTGTGTACCAGCCATCGGTGGTACAATACCAACTGCCATGCCCATGGCAGGTACAGGCCGCACAGTCCGCCACTTGAGGAAGACTGTTACCGGAGCCCTTACAGCCGGAGATTCTGTCACCTTGTATGCCGGCGGGAGAATCTGGCCCCTACAAGGTAAAGGGCAAGGCCCAAGTTGCCACAGCCCTTGCCAGTGTGACTGCCCGGTCACTACTAAGACCATCCCTGAGAAGTTGGTGGAGCTCTGCTGCCGCAGCCAGTGTGACTTTCACGAGGCAGGAGCGCCCTCTCATTTCTTTTAGCTCCAGCAGCAGTGAAGAGGACCTGCAGGCCCTTAAGTAAGGATCCTACAGCTTTTATGGGAGCCACAACGTGGACTTTACTTGAAGGGTGAGCACTAGTCGGCATTTTATTTTTTTTATTTTTTTGCCCTTCATTTGTCCTCACCCAGATGGACATGGATTGTCAGGACTTCCCCCATAAAAAAAAAAAGTTTTAACCAAGTTGCGCATACATGCGCCTCATCCCTTTTTTCCCCCTTTTCAGGTTATTGGGGAGCCCCTTGAAAGAGGGTTTTTTAAGGAACCTTTGCTGCTATTTTATTACCCATTTGGATTACAATTACCTATGTGGATTACAAATTACAACTGAGTTTGGGACTCTGTTCCAGCTGTATGACAAGCGTCAGAAGAAAAGAGACTTAAACATGTCCGTGGACCATGAGCATACTATGTAGGTGATATTTAAAATGTTTACATTATACCTATAATGTATTTGCACTATATTGTTTGCACTAATGTTTCTAACGTTTTCAAGTATATTGCCCATTGTGTGTATTTCTTTACAGGTACCGCAATGTGTCCTCATTAGACATGAGCGAACGTGCTCGTAACGAGCACTGTAGCGCTCGGCTCCCCTGCGCTCGTATGTGCAGCAGAGCTAAATGATGAGGATCGCCTGGATGCCATTTTCTAAAATTCGCTCTGCCTCTGAAGAGTGCACGCCGCAGCCTCTCATCGTGCATGCCTGCGTATTACGTAATCGCGTAGACAATAGTTTGCTGAGGATACGTACGCTATTTGTACGCTCATGCGTACGTCTTCTAAGAACTTGCGTGCATTTTTTAAAAGAGTGTTCTTTATTAGTGCGCGAATGTTCGCTAATAGCACATGATAACGTATATTTTGTACGCAAATACAACAAATCTATTCGTCGAATATACGAATCTTAGGAAAAGTTCGGTGAATGTTCGGCAAATAAAATTTTTAATGATTCGCTCATCTCTAAATACATAGTGAATCGGAGTGGGATGTCTATACTGCTTCCTAGTGGTATAATTATAGTGCTTTCACTGAGAGTAAATATAATTGTTCACTGCATACAGTAAGTGGCCGCCATAGAGTCTAAATAGTTAAAAGTATACACTATTCTTACCTTTATGTCAGTGCAGTGGAAGAGATAAAGATTATATAGTGATCAAAGCAAATACTAAAAGGAAAGATATATGATATATAGAAAAAGTGGTGTGAAGAATACAACACCCCTGTATCACCACAATGTCTCTGTATTCTAATGAAAGAGTGCTTCTGCAATTAAATCATGGTAAACTACTAGAGTTTTTAGATCACTATTGAGCTTGGGCATACAATTATTTGAAAGCAATTTAATAAAAATGAAGCTTTATACACTCAATTGGGTACAAGTGGATACTTAATAGCCTGAGAGATTATGGTGTGTTGTCTTGTATACATTGGCTCTGGATAAACCCCTTGTCTACTGATATGGCTCCTACTGACTTTACTTGCTTAGACTCTGCTTTGACTTCTCTCCTGTTAGGGCCCATTTACATGACCGTATGTATTCAGAGATCCATAGAAAAATGGCACGGAAGTATGTTCAAAACAGCATCAAAACACTTCCGTGTTTTTGCGGATCCACAAAAATACGGAAGGTGCCTTTGACATTATTTTATATAAAGATTTCCAAAAGAAAAAAAAGGATTTAAAACTGTCACCTCATCGCTTAGGTGCCATTTTCTGTTGCTTTGACTGCGCAGAGAGCTTTGTGAGAGACTTGTGCTTGATCGGCATTCATTTCTGGTTTAATTTCTTTGGCTGTCATGGCTTGTGAGTGGGACCTTGTGTACTGGCTCATCTCTCGGCGATTCGGACCACAGCCAGCTATAACGTCTGATGAACCGAGAAGGCGGAGGCGGTGGGTTCATCCCATTGTCTCCCAGCGCCTACAGAAGGGCCACCTTCATCGGCTGTACAATGACTTACGGCAGCACCCTGATAAATTTCAGGGTTATTGCCGTTTGTCTTTGGCAGCCTTTGATCGTTTGCTCGCGTCTCTGCGTTCTGGACTGACCTTCCAGGACACCACTATGAGGCGCAGCATTTCGCCTGAGGAAAGACTTCTTGTCACCTTGAGGTAAGTTTCTTACTTGACTGAAAATGTATTAATAATTACCAAACAAAGTATTTAAGATAAATGAACCAATAATTTTTTTTTTCACAGATTCCTCGCTACAGGAAACTCGTTTGCGACCTTGCATTACGAGTATCTGCTGGGAATCTCAACCATTGTCTGTCACACTTGTGAACTTATGTGGCAGCAACTCAGACCTGTGGTGATGCCCCAACCCAAGGCAGAAGATTGTCAGAGAATTGCTGACGGGTTCGACCAATCTGCGCAGTTTCCGAACTGCATCGGGGCGTGGGATGGCAAGCGCATTCATGTTAAGAAGCCGGCTCACTCAGGGTCCAAATATGTTAATTATAAACAATATTTTTCTGTGGTTCTGTTGGCCTTGGCTGACAGTAATTACAGATTTATTATTGTTGACATTGGGGCCTATGGAAGCACAGCTGATGCCCACATCTTTTGTTCTTCCAGAATGGGTGACTGGCTTGTGCCAACCAACTAGCCCTGCCAGAGCCAAGGCGGCTACCAGGCTTGTCTGCTCCCGCCGTTCCATTTGTAATCGTGTCAGATGAGGGGTTTACATTATCTCCTCATGTAATGCGACCTTTTCCAAGACGCGATTTGGATGACTGGAAGCTAGAGATGAGCGAGCATGCTCGTCCGAGCTTGGTGCTCGTTCGAGTATTAGAGTACTCGTAAGTGCTCGCTGCTCGGACAAGTATCTCGCCATGCTCGAGGAAATGGCATCTCCCGCATTTTGAATTTTTGCCGCCTATAAACTCAGCCAATCACAAGCCAGGAGACTCTGCGGTACACCTAGCATCACGTGGGGCCCTTACATGTCGATAGCAGGGGTTGGCTGGCCTGATCAGGTGACCCTGGAATATACTAGCGACTGCCCGCGGTGCTCGGCTCAGATGCTGTCTGGATGTCATTAGGGACAGAGCTGCTGCGTTTCAGGGAGAATGTTAGGGCCTGGATTTAGTTCTCTGGCAGGAGTGATCTCAAAAGAACCCAACAGCCCTTCTAAGGGCTACATTAAATTTTTTTTTGTCTCCTGGCTGGGCTGGCTGGCACTAGTAGTGCAGCAATCGCCATATATAACCCTTTTTTTATTGTTTTATCTCAGTGATACAAATCCATTTCATACAGCAGTGTGGAACCATTCTGTGTGTCACAGTTCAGCTGTCCACTCACCACAAACCACAATCCGTATTTTCTGTCCAGGTGACCTATACTGTACGTCACGTAATCAAATACGGTCTTTTGCTTTCACTGATACAGCTACATTAGAAAAATCTCTGTGCGACATTTGTCTGGGTTGCAGTCAAAATAGCCACAGTCAGCAGGGGCTGAGTTTGCTCTCTGATAGTTTCTGCACGTCACGTAAAAAAAAATATATATATAAAAAAATATATATATATATATAAAAAATAGTTTTTTTGTTGTTTTATCTCAGTGATACAAATCCATTACATACAGCTGTGTGGAACCATTCTGTGTGTCACAGTTCAGCTGTCCACTCACCACAAACCACACTCCGTATTTTCTGTCCAGGTGACACATTCTGTACGTCACGTAATTAAAAAAGGTCTTTTGCTCTCACTGATACAGCTACATTACAAAAATCTCTGTGCGACATTTGTCTGGGTTGCAGTCAAAATAGCCACAGTCAGCAGGGGCTGAGTTTGCTCTCTGATAGTTTCTGCACGTCACGTTAAAAAAATATATATATATAAAAAAAATATATATATAAAAAAATAGTTTTTTTGTTGTTTTATCTCAGTGATACAAATCCATTTCATAAAGCTGTGTGGAACCATTCTGTGTGTCACAGTTCAGCTGTCCACTCAACACAATCCGTATTTTCTGTCCAGGTGACACATTCTGTACGTCACTTAATTAAAAAGGTCTTTTGCTCTCACTGATAAAGCTACATTACAAAAATCTCTGTGCGACATTTGTCTGGGTTGCACTTAAGCAGACCAAGTCTGCCTAATCTAATAGTTTCAGTGTAATTGCTCCATACTGCACAGTACGTAATAACATACGTAATTTAGCTCTAACTTATCCACCTATATACAAAACACAATCCGTATTTTCTGTCCAGGTGACCCATTCTGTACGTCACTTAATTAAAAAGGTCTTTTGCTCTCACTGATAAAGCTACATTACAAAAATCTCTGTGCGACATTTGTCTGGGTTGCACTTAAGCAGACCAAGTCTGCCTAATCTAATAGTTTCAGTGTAATTGCTCCATACTGCACAGTACGTAATAACATACGTAATTTAGCTCTAACTTATCCACCTATATACAAAACACAATCCGTATTTTCTGTCCAGGTGACACATTCTGTACGTCACTTAATTAAAAAAGGTCTTTTGCTCTCACTGATACAGCTACATCACAAAAATCTCTGTGCGACATTTGTCTGGGTTGCACTTAAGCAGACCAAGTCTGCCTAATCTAATAGTTTCAGTGTAATTGCTCCATACTGCACGGTACGTAATAACATACGTAATTTTTCTCTAACTTATCCATCTATATATTTTCTTGTTCAGATTGAACAAGTTTGTGGGTTTCAGTACAGCAGGCCCATTTATTTATTTATTTTTTTATATAATACACTTATATACAGAAAATGTTGAACCCCAGGGCTAAGGGTCGAGGACGAGGGCGTGGGCGTGGGCATTCAATTACTGCAGGGGGCAAAGGCCGTGGTCCTGGGCAGGGTGAGAAAGTACCTGCTGATGAGGGAGCAGGGGAATGCCGCAGAGCTACACTCCCTAGCTTCATGTCTCAACTTACAGGGACACGTGGTAGAGGACTGTTGAAACCACAACAGTGCGAACAGCTGATGTCGTGGATTGCGGACAATGCTTCAAGTAATTTGTCCACCAGTCAGTCTTCCACGCAGTCCACCCACGTTACCCAAGGGAGCACTCCTCTGGCTCCTCCACCTCAACCTCCTTCCCCCCAGTCTGCCCCCTCCCAGGAAAATTTGGAATGCGATCCGGCATACTCTCAGGAACTGTTTTCTGGACCCTTCCCAGAGTCACAAACCACTTCTCAAGTTGCTGCTGACCTCTTTCCCGATGCCCAAGTTTTCCAACTGTCGCAGTCTGTGGGTGATGATGATGACATTGTTGACTTAGTGGAAGAAGTGTGTAAAGAGGTATCGGATGATGAGGAGACACGGTTGTCAGACAGTGGTGAAGTTGTTGTCAGGGCAGGAAGTCCGAGGGGGGAGCAGACTGAGGAATCGGAGGATGACGAGGTGACTGACCCACGCTGGGTTGATAAGCCGAGTGAAGACAGTGCTTCTGAGGCGGAGGCGAGTGGTGCACCAGAACAGGTTGGAAGAGGCAGTGGTGTGGCCAGAGGGAGAAGCAGGGCCAGAGCTGGTGCATCAGTAGCAACTGTTTCACGTAGTGAAGTTCCCGTGGCGAGGCCTAGATGTTCGCAAGTCTGGAGGTTCTTTAAAGAAAGTGAGGATGACCGACGGACTGTGGTGTGCAACCTGTGCCACACCAGGATCAGCAGGGGTGCCACCACTACTAGCCTAACCACCACCAGCATGCGCAGGCATATGAGTCCTAAACACCCCACTCAATGGAACCAAGGCCGTTCACCTCCTGCGGGTCCCACCACTGCTCCTTCCCCTGTGTCACTCGCTGCCTCTGCTAGTCAACCCCCTGCACAGGACCCCGTCACGAGCGCCTCCTGCCGAAAAACCACACCTTCGCCTCCACGATCCTCCACAGCGTTCACCAATGTGTCCCTGCGCAGCGTTCAGCTGTCTTTACAGCAGACGCTGGAGCGCAAGAGGAAATACAGTTCCACCCACCCACATGCCCAAGCCCTCAACGTCCACATCTCCAAATTGCTGAGCCTGGAGATGCTGCCCTAGAGGCTGGTAGAGACCGAGGCCTTTCGCAATCTCATGGCGGTGGCTGCCACTCGGTATTCGGTCCCCAGCCTCCACTATTTTTCCCGATGTGCCGTCCCAGCTCTACACCAACACGTGTCACAGAACATCATCCGTGCCCTTACCAACGCTGTTTCTGAGAAGGTCCACCTAACCACGGACACGTGCTCCCGGGCAGGGACACTATATATCACTGACGGCACATTGGGTTAACTTGGTGGAGGCTGGGACCGAGTCTGACCCTGGGGCCGCTCATGTACTGCCCACACCGAGGATTGCGGGGCCTACCTTGGTCACGGTCTCTCAGACATACTATGCCTCCTCCACCGACCCCTCCTCCACCTCCTCCTCCGAATTACCATCCGTTGGCACGGCGCCTTCAGTCGGTAGCTCTAGGCGCAGCAGCAGTGCCGTGGGTAAGCGCCAGCAGGCGGTGCTCAAACTGCTGAGCTTAGGTGACAAAAGGCACACCACCCAAGAGCTGTTACAGGGCATCATGGCGCAGACCGATCTGTGGCTGGCACTGCTGAACCTCAAGCCAGGCATGGTTGTGTGTGACAACGGGCGTAACCTGGTGGCGGCTCTGCAACTCGGCAGACTGACACATGTGCAATGGCTGGCCCACGTGTTCAATCTAATAGTTCAGCGGTTCCTCAAAACATACCCTAATCTGTCTGATTTGCTCACCAAGGTGCGCCGCATCTGTGCGCATTTCCGCAAGTCGACCACAGATGCTGCCACTCTCAGGGCAGCGCAGCGCCGCCTACAACTGCCCACTCACCGATTGTTGTGCGATGTGCCCACAAGATGGAATTCCACATTAAACATGTTATCCAGAGTTTACCAGCAGCGCAGAGCCATTGTAGACTGCCAGATGTCAACTTCCACCAGAACTGGTAGTCAGGTCACTCAGATTCTTCAAGTCTACAATGAGGAGTGGACATGGATGTCTGATATCTGCCAGGTGTTGAGCAACTTTGTGGAGTCAACACAGATGGTCAGTGGCGATGCCGTCATTATCAGCCTCACCATCCCGCTGCTTTGCCTGTTGAAAAACTCACTGCTCAGCATGAAGTCGGATGCTTTGTGCTTGTCACAAGAGACGGTGGAGGAAGATACGTCGCATGATAGCCAGAGCACCCTCCGGTCTGTTTCTCAGCGCGTATCGGAGGAGGGGGATGAGGAGGAAGAAGAGGAGAATGTCAGCGAGACAGAAGAGGGTACCAGTGCTCAGTCCTTCTTAACTCTTGAGTGTGTATGGGCTGAAGAGGAGGACTTGGAGGAGGAGGAAATGGAGAGTCAGGCCAGTGAGGAGAGGGAATTTTTGCGTGTTGGGACTCTGGCGCACATGGCAGACTTCATGTTAGGCTGCCTATCCCGTGACCCTCGTGTTAGAAGCATTTTTTCAAACACCGATTACTGGGTGTTCACTCTCCTGGACCCACGGTACAAGCAGATCCTTTCCACTCTCATCCCTGTAGAGGAAAGGAGTATGAGAGTGAATCAATATCAACAGGCCCTGGTGCACAAGCTGAAACAATCCTTCCCATCTGATGCCGCTAGCGGCAGAGGGCATGGTTCTCTGGGCCAAGTAGCGGGGGAGAGGAGGCGAGCAGGCAGCTTGTCCAGCACTGGCAGGGGAACACTCTCCAAGGCATTTGCCAGTTTTATGTCACCCCAGCAAGACACTGTCACCTGTCCCCAGTCTAGGCAGGGTAGGGGGGAGCTGTACAGAAAGATGGTTGGGGAGTACCTAGCTGACCATACCAACATCCGGACCGATCACTCTGCTCCATACAACTACTGGGTTTCAAACCTGGACACGTGGCCTGAACTGGCGCTGTACGCCTTGGAGGTGCTGGCCTGCCCTGCCGCTAGCGTGCTGTCAGAGCGGGTATTCAGTGCAGCTGGTGGCGTCATCACGATAAGCATACACGCCTGTCAACTGACAGCGCTGACAGGCTGACGCTTATTAAAATGAACAAAGCCTGGATTTCACCGGAATTCAAATCTCCTCCGGGGGAAAGCAGCTAAAGATTAACATTACTTATGTATCCGATTCCTCTTCTCTACTCCTCCTACTCCTCTTCCTCCTTGTCGTCTTTGCCTAACGCTGACCCAAAAAACGCAATTTTTTAGAGGTCCAACTGGCACTCTTTTACCACAATTTTTCCTGAGGTCCACCTACAGGCCCTCTCTCTAAACAATTTTTCCGGAGGTCCACCTACAGGCCCTCTCTCCAAACAATATTTCCGGAGGTCCACCTACAGACCCTCTCTCTAAACAATTTTTCCGGAGGTCCACCTACAGGCTCTCTCTCTAAACAATTTTTCGGAGGTCCACCTACAGGCCCTCTCTCTAAACAATTTTTCCGGAGGTCCACCTACAGGCCCTCTCTCCCAAACAATTTTTCCGGAGTCCACCTACAGGCCCTCTCTCTAAACAATTTTTTCGGAGGTCCACGCTACAAGCCCTCTCTCTAAACAATTTTTCCGGA
>ONZH01016207.1:0-35410 GCA_900303285.1 Rhinella marina
AAATATTCGAAAGTTTGAAAATTCGATTCGAATAGACCGCGAAATTCGACTATTCGACCGAATATCGAATCCCATTAAAGTCTATGGGAAAAAAATGCTCGCCACTTGGAAATCTCAATTCGACCACTTGGAGGTCACCAAGTCCACCCTGAAACCTCAGAAAAGGATGCCAACACTGCTGGAATGCAACTGGGACAGCAGGGGAAGCATGTCTGGGTGCATATAACGCGCCCAAGTCGCACTATTACGCCACTATCACAGCCTCTCAACAATACACTCCAAACACAATCTAACCTACTATGTAAAGTGAGACAATACAAGGAAACCTTCTTTCCTCTACATTGCCATGGACCCCAAGCCAAACTGTACAAAAAAGAAGAAAAAATTTTGCACCCCTTAAAATCACATTGCCTATGACAACCACAGATGGCATAGCCAAGGGGGAAAGCAAATAGACCCCACCCCTAATTGTCATTGTGTGTGTGTGTGTGTGTGTGTGAGATGTGGTCAGACATGTCTTCTTTAAAATGTAAAAACAACTCAAACACATGCAGAAGCCTTAAAATGCCCAAATTGTTGGCGCTTGAGATGTCAGTGACCCGACCTGGCCCAGTGTCATGTCTAGCAGGTAAAGCAGTGGGGATGTTGAGGGATGCGTAGGACCGCAAAAGGCAGGAAGACGCCGTGGGCTGGCCAGAGGCTCATGGAAAATTTTGTGGAGGCCCAAGAGATGAGATGTCTTTAAAATTGTGTGGAGGATAAAGAGGTGAGACCTCTTAAAAATTATGTGGAGGCCCAAGAGCTGAGACCTCTTAAAAATTATGTGGAGGCCCAAGAGGTGAGATCTCTTAAAAATTTATGTGGAGGCTAAAGAGGTGAGACCTCTTAAAAATTGTTTTGTAGGCCAAGAGGTGAGACCTCTTAAAAATTATGTGGAGACCCAAGAGGTGAGCACCTCTTAAAATTGTGTGGAGGCTAAGAGGTGAGACCTGTTAAAAATTTTGTGGAGGCCCAAGAGGTGAGACCTTGATAAAATTATGTGGAGGCCCAAGAGGTGAGACCTGTTAAAAATTTTGTGGAGGCCAAGAGGTGAGACCTGTTAAAAATCTGTGGAGGCCCAAGAGGTGTCTTAAAATTATGTGTAGGCCCAAGAGGTTCTTAAACATTTTGAGGCCCAAGAGGTAGACCTCTTAAACAATGAGCCATAAAGATAAAAAAATTCTTAACGGAAAAGGAGGAAGAGGTGAGAAATGTGCTCTTTCCAAAACCTCTTAAACCTTTTGTGGAGGCCCAAGAGGTAAAGCATGCAATGTTGAACTAATGAAAAATCAGTTTAAAATGATTGAGGCAGCACAGAAATTTCTAGGAAGAGTATTCTTTTTAAAAATTATTGTGAGCTGTGCCTTCAAAAATGTGATTCATGAGCTACCTTAAAAATTATCTTGTTTTGGAATACTGAGACAAGATTTTGTATGTGAGAAACACATTTAAAATTGAGGAATGTTACCCAAAATTGTTTTAATTTATTTGTGGAGCCCAAGAGGTGAGACCTCTTAAAAATTATGTGTCCAAGAGGTGAGACCTCTTAAAAAATTATGTGGAGCCCAAGAGGGGAGACCCGTTAAAAATTATGTGGAGGCCCAAGAGGTGAGACCTCTTAAACATTTAGCGCAGGCCCAAGAGGTGAGCCATAAATATATAAATTGTTCTTATTTACGGAGCAATTCTACGGCGGTTAAGGAGGAGGAGGAGGAAATGGCACTTCATACATATGGCACTTTACTTTTGGCTGCTTTCCACGGTTGGAGAAGCAAAGTCCGGGTCAATCCACTTGCTGTTCATTTTGATTAGCGTCAGCCTGTCGGCACTGTCGGTTGACAGGCGGCTGCGCTTATCGGTGATAATGCCCCCGGCAGCGCTGAACACCCTTTCTGATAGCACGCTGGCGGCAGGGCAGGCAAGCACCTCCAAGGCGTACAGGGACAGTTCCAGCCACGTGTCCAACTTGGAGACCCAGTAAGTGTAGGACGCCGAGGGATCGGGGAGGACAGGGGTACGGTCTGCCAGGTACTCCCGCAACATCCGCCGATACTTGTCCCTCCTGCTGATAGCGGGCCCCGCAGTGATGGAAGTTGCACGAGGGGGTGCCATGAACGTGTCCCACACCTTGGAGAGTGTTCCCCTGGTGGCTGTGGGCCTGATCGATGTTGAGGGACTCTGGGAGACCCTCTCCTCTCTGCCGCCAGCGATGGTGGGTGGGAAAATCTCCATCATGTTCTGCACGAGTTCCCTCTGGTATTCCAGCAATCGATTCGTCCTCTCCTCTACCGGAATAAAAGAGGAGACGTTATCTTTATACCGGGGGTCCAGGATTGCGAAGACCCAGTACAGTTTGTTCTCCACTATCCGGACAACACGTGTGTCCCGGGAAAAGCAGCCCAGCATGAAGTCAGCCATGTGTGCCAGACTCTGAATAGGCATGACGTCACTGCCCCCACCAGAAGGATCACTTGCCATTTCCTCCTCTTCCTCTTCCGCCTCCTCTCCGCCCCATCCGCGCTGAACCAATGGGACGCGCACAGCCTGACTGCTACCCTCGCCGCCAGCATCCTCCTCCTCTTCCACAGCCACCTCCACGTCGTCCTCCTCCTCCTCATCCTCCTCCTCCTGCAACTGCCACCGTGAAGCAGACAAAAGTGTGGTCTGACTGTGTAGCTCCGTTGCGTCTCCTCCTACCCCCGTCTCCTCTGCGTGCAATGCGTTCTCCCTTATTGCGATGAGGGATTCTTTAAGGACGCATAGGAGCGGGATGGTTACGCTCACTATAGCGTCCTCGCTGCTGACCTTCTTGGTGGACTCCTCAAAGATACGCAGTACATCGCATACGTCTGCCATCCATGGCCACTCGTGGTTGGCAAACTGAGGGAGCTGAGTTGGAGGCACGCGTGGATTATAATCTGGTACTCCATCAATGCTCTCTGCTGCTCACACACCCTGGCCAACATGGAATAGGTGGAATTCCAGCGAGTCGGCAGGTCGCACAACAGCCGATGTTGAGGCAAATGGAGGCGTTGCTGGAGTTTTTTTAAGCTAGCAGCAGCTACAGTTGACTTCCGAAAGTGAGCGCACAAGCGCCGCACTTTCACCAGTAGCTCTGCCAGGTTGGGGTAAGTCTTTAGAAATTTTTGGACTACCAGATTAAAAACGTGGGCCAGGCATGGTACGTGATTGAGTTCGGCAAGCTCCAGAGCCGCCACCAGGTTACGGCCGTTATCGCACACGACCATGCCTGGTCCTAGCTGCAGCGGCGACAGCCACATCTCCGTCTGCTGCAATATGGCGTCCCTCACCTCTGGGGCGCTGTGCTTCCTGTCGCCCAAGCTGATGAGCTTAAGCACCGCCTGCTGACGTCTCCCCGCGCCAGTGCTGCAACGCTTCCAGCTAGCGGCTGAGGGCGATGTTAAGGCAGAGGAGGAGGAGGAGGAGGAGGAGGAGGGGGGTTTATCAGAACCCATGCTGGCAATCTTGGGCGGGGGTGGTAGGTAGGCCGTCTCTGTTTGCGACCCCGTCCCCGCCTTCCACTACATTCACCCAGTGTGCCGTCAAAGAAATGTATCGTCCCTGGCCGCAAGCGCTTGTCCATGAGTCGGTGGTCAAGTGGACCTTTGCGCTGACTGCGTACCTCAGGGCCCGCCTGATGTTACGCGACACGTGCTGGTGCAGGGCGGGGACGGCACTCCGGGAAAAGTAGTGGCGGCTGGGGACGGAATAGCGAGGTGCGGCAGCCGCCATCAGGTCGCGGAAGGCCTGCGTCTCCACAAGCCTAAACGGCAACATCTCCAGGGCCAGCAGTTTGGAGATGTGGCAGTTTAAGGCTTGGGCTTGGGGGTGACTCGAGGCGTACTTCCGCCTGCGGTCGAACGCCTGCGAGATGGACAGTTGTTGGGACGAGGAGTGTGAAGGTGCAGGCGAAGAGGCGGGGAAGGGGGGGGAAGGGGAGGCTGAAGGAGAAGGCCCCAAAGTAGCAGAGGCAGAGGCAGATGTGGAGGTGTCCTGGCTGGAGGTCTGGACCGCAGTGGCAGCACACAACAAAGGGGAAGAGGCAGTGGCAGCAAGACCGGGCGCAGTTTGTATTGCGTTTGCTCTCTCCCACTCAGCCCAGTGCTTGAATTCCAAGTGACGCCGCATGCCTGAGGTGGTCAGATTGCTCTTCTCAGAGCCCCTACTCAGTTTTGAGTGGCAGAGTGTGCAAACCGCGCTCAGTTTGTCATCCGCACAAACATTAAAATATCTCCACACCACAGAAGTACGAGGCCTCGATGGGGGAGCTTCGCGCGACTGGCCGCTGCCGGGAACAGCTTCGGCCCTGCTGGCTATGGCCTCACTTCTCTGTCTGAACTGTCCTCTGCCTGTGGCCATCCCTCTGCCTGTGGACATCCCTCTGCCTGTGGACATGCCTCTGCCTGTGGACATCCCTCTGCCTGTGGACATCCCTCTGCCTGTGGACATCCCTCTGCCTGTGGACATCCCTCTGCCTCTTGCTGCCTTTTTCGGTGCTGCGCAGACCACCACCTCTCCACTGCTTTCTTCGCTGGACATCACCCCTGGCCAAGTGGGGTCGGTCATTTCGTCATCCACCAGCTCCTCTTCCACTTCCTCACTCTGCTCCTCCTCCTGCCCACTGGACATTCCAACAGCCTCCCTTGATGGCAACTGCGTCTCATCATCATCATCGCTCATGATAACAGATGCTGGCTCAGGGTCCACATCAGCAGGAGATGGCGAAAACTCCAGTGTTTGGGCATCACTACAAACAAATTCCTCTGCTAGCTCCTGGGATTCTTCCGGCACATCTGAAAAAGGACCCGAAAAGAGCTCCTGGGAGGGGTCAATGGTGGGATGACTCTGTTGGCCAGGTGTGGAGGAAGGAGGGTCAGAGTGAGACTGTGTGGATGACTGGCTGGTGGACAACTGTGTGGAAGCGCTATCGGCTATCCATTGCACCACCTGTTCAACCTGCTCAAGCCTCAACAGCGGTGTAACCCGCCCCCTGCTTAACTGTCCCATAAAGGCAGGGATTCTGGATGAGCGGGATCCTGGCTGATCCTCACCAGCACACATTGTATCCCCACTGGCTTCAACAAGGCCCCCAACAGCATTTCCGCGCCCCCGTCCTCGTCCACGTCCACGTCCTATTCCGCTAGCCCCCCTCCGCATTTTATTTTTTTTTGGTTACAATATTTTGCCTTCACAGCCGTGAAATTAGTTTGCAAGAGAACGCACAGTACAGTTGCCAGTTAAGGCCTATATATTGTATTTTTCAAGGTACACAGCAGTGTACTAAGTGATCAGACGGTGTGTATGAACAACAGTTATGAGAAATTACTTTGCAAGAGAACGCACAGTACAGTTGCCAGTTATAAGGCCTATATATTGTATTTTTCAAGGTACACAGCCGTGTATTAAGTGATCAGACGGTGTGTATGAACACCAGTTATGAGAAATTACTTTGCAAGAGAACGCACAGTAAAGTTGCCAGTTATAAGGCCTATATATTGTATTTTTCAAGGTACACAGGCCTTTTATTAAGTGATCAGACGGTGTGTATGAACACCAGTTATGAGAAATTACTTTGCAAGAGAACGCACAGTACAGTTGCCAGTTATAAGGCCTATATATTGTATTTTTCAAGGTACACAGCCGTGTATTAAGTGATCAGACGGTGTGTATGAACACCAGTTATGAGAAATTACTTTGCAAGAGAACGCACAGTACAGTTGCCAGTTAAGGCCTATATATTGTATTTTTCAAGGTACACAGCAGTGTATTAAGTGATCAGACGGTGTGTATGAACACCAGTTATGAGAAATTACTTTGCAAGAGAACGCACAGTACAGTTGCCAGTTAAGGCCTATATATTGTATTTTTCAAGGTACACAGCAGTGTATTAAGTGATCAGACGGTGTGTATGAACACCAGTTATGAGAAATTACTTTGCAAGAGAACGCACAGTACAGTTGCCAGTTATAAGGCCTATATATTGTATTTTTCAAGGTACACAGCCGTGTATTAAGTGATCAGACGGTGTGTATGAACACCAGTTATGAGAAATTACTTTGCAAGAGAACGCACAGTACAGTTGCCAGTTAAGGCCTATATATTGTATTTTTCAAGGTACACAGCAGTGTATTAAGTGATCAGACGGTGGTGTATGAACACCAGTTATGAGAAATTACTTTGCAAGAGAACGCACAGTACAGTTGCCAGTTATAAGGCCTATATATTGTATTTTTCAAGGTACACAGCAGTAGTGCCAAATATAGTTTGGTATGTAGCAGAGCACCTAATACACCACTAATGCCTCTCTCTGTCCCTACTCCAGCAGCTATCCCTGAATACAGCAGCCGTTCTCTGTAAAGTCTATATTGTAGTAAGCTATCACTGAAGTCCACTGTAGTAGCCCTGATAAGGGCTTTTAATCACGCTCCTGCCTGTCCAACAGCTAAAATCTGTCTCTCCCTTCTCCAGCCTCTGTCCCTGACTAAGTTCACGCAGCATATGCGTACGAGCAGGAAGAGCTGAGTTTTTAATATTCGAGGTCACATGGTTTTTCCAGCCAATGCATGTAGACGCTGTTTTCGCGCTGCCAGCGTGCTCAGCGTGCCTGTCATACCCCCCTGCATGGTGATTGGTGGAAAAAGAGCGCCAGGGAAGGTGGGAGGGGAAACGAATTCTAAGTGCGCCATCGCCGTTATACTCGAACGAAATCGAGTACGCAGAATATCGTAGTATTCGATCGAATACCAGCTCGATCGAACACTACTCGCTCATCTCTAATCATCATTAATAGCAGCGACTTCGGTGTCCAAGATGCATCCAGACATCCTCCTCGTGCTGTTCCCTAACCATTTCAGTGGTGTTTTCACCATTTTCTCACGTTTCCCTATGAACCAGACACCCTCCCATCTGCAGAGCAGGGGGTGCCTGGTCTTCTCCCATTGACTTCCATTATACTCAGGTGCTCAGCCGAGCACTAGAGCACCACCTAGTGTTCGGCCCGAGCACCCGAGCATCGCGGTGCTCGATCATCACTAGTGCCTGTACATCAAATGAAGCAAGCAGAAATGTTTACAGTATTTTTAAGTCACATAGACATTTATTCAGTTTAATAAGTACAGGTATGTATCCAGCTTTCAGAGCAAGCAATATCTATCTTTTATGATGGATAGAGACATTCATTCACATACATTCACATGAACTGTAACAACTCAATTCTGAAGTTGAATGATGGAAGCATTAACCGGAAGAAGGAAAAGAAGAATTGCAATAATCGGTCAATTATTTCCCTCACATATATTTGCCAATATTAGCCTGGGAGCTTTGGTTTCAAACCCCAACTGCCATTCTCTGCACAGACACACACAGGGAGGGCAGGTTTCCATAACAACACAGCCAGGTAATTAGCAGCCAGCTGAGGAGCTCAGTTAACTAACAACTCAGCCACTGCTTTAAAGGGGCAGAGCGCTGTGGATGACACTGTTAAATAAAATAAAATATAACTTATGTTTTAGACTAATTTTAGACTAAGACCGTTTAGTAGTAATAAAAGATGTTTTCTTCCACTGCTACCCATTGCTTGTCCTCATAAATTACCATAGCATCGGCCTGTAATTGAGGCCACCCTCAAAAGAAGGACTTAGAACCCCCGCCCCAGGTCTCGCTAAGCCACGCCCCGACTGTGTCAGGCCACGCCCCATTCCACTCCACAACCAACAGGGATTGAAAAAAAAAGGTAAAAATCAACTTCTGTCAGCTGCAGGGGTGGGAGGGAGGATGACTTTCTCTCTGCAGCGACACACAGAAACATTAAATGAAATAGATTAAATACACCCGTGCGAAGTGATGTTTTCTTCCACTGCTACCCACTGTGTTTCCTCATAAATTACCATGGCATTGACCTGTAATTGAGGCCACCTTCAAAAGAAGGACTTAAAAGCACCCCCCCAACCCCCCAAGGTCCCGCTAAACCACACCCCCGACCCCGTCAGGTCACGCTCCTTCCCACTCCGCAGCCAATGGGGATTGAAAAAATGAAGGCAAAAATCAACTTCTGTCAGCTGCATTGACTTTCTCTCTGCAACGACACACAGAAACATTAAATGAAATAGATGAAATATACCCAGGCGAAGCCGGGTCCTTCTGCTAGTCGTCAATAAAAATCAAAAAGGAATTAATATCTCCTTATATTACAAAAATGAGTTTCTGTCTGTCCTTTATGCGCGACCATACTACTGGACCGATCTTCACCAAATTCGGCACACAGGCACAGTAGGTGTTCGGGAAGGTTTGAGACTGGGTCTCAGTTCTATAAGACCTGAGATATTCCCAAAATATGACCTGCATTAGCCAATATTAGCCTGGAAGCCTTTTTCTTCAAACCCCAACTGCCATACACACGGTCACATGTCCCTTATCAGCCAATAGAAGCTCGGAGGTTCTTAGTCTGCACATTCACACAGCTTTGCTGCAGGTTTCCATAACAACCCAGCCAGGTAATTAGCAGCCAGCTGAGGAGCTCATGTAATAGCTCCAAACACAATTCAGTGCTTACCTCCCACAGGCCTTGGTGCAGCCTGCTTCTTACACACATACATAAAGTTTTACTCCAGGTTTCCATAACAACCCAGCCATTTTCCTTCACTGCTGTAGGTCAGCTTTAGGCTTGGGTTACACGACGACAATAAGTCGCATAACACATAGGGCACAACTGCACTGCTACATGCGTCACGCGACATTGATGTCGCACCAATGTCGCGAAACAATTTTTAGAATGATAGTCTATACTGTTGCACTGCGACATGCTGCGACGCGACAGTTGCACAAAAATCTGTTTTGAATGGATTTTTTGCGACTGTCGTGTCGCAGCATGTCGCAATAAGTCGCAGTGTGACACTATAGCCTATCATTAAAGATGAGCGAATCATGCAAAATTCACTTCGCTGAATGTTCGTCGAACTTTTCAAAAGATTCGTACTTCATACAAATCTATTCGGCGAAGCTGCGTACAAATCATACGTTGTTATGTGGTGTTTTGCGAACATTCGCACACTAATAACAAATGTACAGTTGTTAAAGGTACGCAACTCATGTGAACACGTACGCATGAGCGTACAAATTGCATACGAAAATGACGGGCTTTGCTGGAGCGGAATGGTGGAGCAGGAGGAAAGCTCTGAGTCTGACCCCTGGCTACATGATACTGTATCAGCAGATGACAGCAGATCCACTCCACTACCTCATCCACTTTCTCCTCCACTACAATTTTACGCCTTGGTGGGTTAGCCTGGTGGAAGAGTGGCCAACTACTGCGAATTCTACAAGTAGAAGCTCCGGCTACAGGTCCTTTGGCACTGCTGCCCTGTGCCACTTTCTCCTTTTTTTTGTAGCTCGAGGTCTCGCTGGAACCTTGCTTTTCCATGCCAGACATTTTTCACTTGAATGTGGCCCTGCAGCTGGTCTTTGTCTCTCTCCCTGTCTCTCTCCCTATCTCTCTCCCTGTCTCTCCCCCTACCTGATTAATTACTAGCCTTGCACTGGCCCTGCACTGGCCCTGCAGTATCCCTGATATGTGTAATATGGATTCCCAGAACAATTACACCCCAATTTTAACAAAACAGTTCTCTGTCTCTCAGAACTTCACAGACAGTGCTTCTGCTCGTCTCAGCACAACTGATGCGTCACTGGCTTACCGAGCCTGAGCCAATCAGAGCAAGCCACTAGGTCCAGTGACCGCTTTCATCCTGGGCTTTTTGCCGCACAAATAACGAACAATAAAAGTTAGCTAATTAACTGAATTTGTATGCATCAGTGTATAAAGTAACTTATACGTAACATTAGCGTACAATTTATTGGACAAGTACGTAGCGAATGCATAGAAAGAACATTTTCGAATCTAACGAAGCGGATCTCAAAAAATCCGGATTCGCTTCGCAGCAGAACATTTACAAGATTAGTATCGAATCTACAAAGAGGCTAATAGATTCGCTCATCGCTACCTATCATTATAAAAATTGTTGCGTGACATTTTGGCAATAAAATGTTGCACAACACGTCATCGTGTAGCCCTAGCCTTAAAGGCGCAGGGCGCTGTGGAGGTCACTGTTAAGGGGGCAGGGGCCACTTTTAAAGGGGCAGCTACTGTGGAGGTCACTGTTAAAGGGGCATTCACTTTGGATGTTACTGTTAAGGGGGCAGGCCTCTGTGAAGGTCACTGTTAAAGGGGCGGGCACTGTGGAAGTCACTGTTAAGGGGGCAAGGGCCACAATT
Source organism: Rhinella marina (assembly GCA_900303285.1). Taxonomy (NCBI): domain Eukaryota; kingdom Metazoa; phylum Chordata; class Amphibia; order Anura; family Bufonidae; genus Rhinella; species Rhinella marina. The sequence continues at coordinate 10,327 of ONZH01016207.1, forward strand.
AAAGGGGCAGCTGCTGTGGACATCATTGTTGAGGTAGAAGGGTACTGTGAGGTCACTGTTAAGGGAGCGGGGTACTGTGGAGGTTACTGTTATGGGAACGGGATGCTGTGGAGGTCTCTGTTAAAGGGGCAAAGAACAGTGGAGGTCACAGATAAGGAAGCGGTCGCCTATGGAGGGCAGTTTTATGGGGCAGGCCCCTGGGGAGTGGGGTACTGTGAAACTCACTGTTAAAGGGGCGGGCTGCTGTGAAGGTCAAAGTTAAGGGGATGGGCTGCTATGGAGGTCCTATATTAAGGAGACGGGGCACTGTGGGAGGGGGTCAGTTTTAAGGGGTAGGGGGCTGTGGCATTCACTGTTAAGGAGCTGTAGAGGTCACTGTTATTGGCGATACTGTTGATATCTTTTAACGACACACACATACATTAAATGAAATAGATTAAATATACCCGTGCAAAGCCGGGTCCTTCTGCTATATATATATTAATAATTACAAGAAAAATCATATCCCATTTATATACTTAGGAAAGCATACAGCATACATTTATCCAGGATACATTGTGATCACGCAGCCAAAACTGCAATCAGATTGACAGCTCTTTTGAATATACTGCATAAAAGGCAACCATACTATATATAGCACAGCAGTCAATGGCAGACATATCCGAACAATCTCACCTAATACATCCACCAAACTTAGTCTGAATTTAGACTTTCATAGATTTACATGGAGTCTTAAGGTGGCCATATGCATTAGTCTAAAGTTGAAAAAAAAACAATGATTTCAAGTAAAACAATCGTTTGTCAGGTGAAATATAATAATGAAGAAGTTGGCTGCATTTGAAATTTTTAGCCAACAGCTGAACAAAAGATCTTTTGTTCAAATAAAGATCATTTATGGACGATAGATTCTTCTTTCTTTGAAAGAACATTTCCAAAAAGATATTTTATCTATCATACAGTTTCATTGTACATATATGACCCATTTATTTGAACAACTGTGAAGGTTGCCATACACATTAGTGTATTGTTGGCTCAACTGATGTTGGGGAGAGAAGGATTGGGCAAAGTGAATATTTTCACCAGATCCTTTAGTTCTCCCAGGAGATAAGACACTTTAATAGACAATGGAACCACTGTATCAACTGACCATGGCTTAGGGCTAGATCTAAAGGCGGTATCCTGGAGGTCCCCCTCTGTGCAGAGGTCCGGACTTCTCTTCACAAGAGCCACCAGGCTGCTACCTTTTGGAATAGTCCCAGTGCAGATGGCAACTGACCAACAGGGGTCAGAGACATCTGTGCAAAGTTGAGATGATACACGCAATTCTTGTAGTCGGGAAAAAGACCAGAGTCAGAGCAGGCAGAATTTGTGCATATCTGTAAAACAATCCAAGGTCAGTAGAAGATAACTATGATAATCAGTTGAAAGTCAGGGCAGCCAGTGGTTTCCACAAAAGTAGACAAATGAGCACTAGGAACCTAAAGCTCAGGCACCCTCCCCTAGGGATAAATGCCTTAAATACCCCAAGGTGACCAGCTAGAGATTTAGGTAAATAGGTACTGACTCTTTAAGAACTAGGCAAGGAGCACACGCCCTACAGGGAATAGGAGGAGGCCTTCCAGCCTGTTGCTAACCTACAACATGGGACATTGGACTAGAGCGACTGTACCTCCTACTGGAAGGCAGAGAAGAGCTAGCCGGGAATGTCCACTAGGATAGGTGAGTGATGCCCAGACCAGATAGTGGGAGAGGCTGGCAAGGAGCACCACCATGACAGCCACCAAAAGAAGTGTCTGGCAGCTTCTGTTTCTCCTCTCCCCACTCAATACACATACACATTCAGCACCACCAAATGTGTATGTGTATGGGGGAGTTGGGAGAGATAGCTGTTCAGCCAACATCTATTAAATGTGTGTGGCAGCCTTAATGGTCAATATGGACTAAAGGTCCCCATACACATCAGTGTATTATAACTATAAGGCCCCTTTCACACGGGCGAGATGCGAATGCATTGCACTCGCACTGAATCCTGACCCATTCATTTCAATGGGTCTTTTCACATGGGCGAATTTTTTCAGCGCATCAGTTCGCCATTGCGTGAAAATTGCGGCATGTTCTATATACTGCGTTTTTCACCCAGCCCTGGCCCCATTGAAGTGAATTGGTCTGCGTGAAATTCGCATTGCATCCGCAAGCAAGTGCGGATGCAATGCGTGATTCACTGATGGTTGCTTAGCGATGTTGTTTGTAAACAATCAGTTTTTATCACGCGCGTGCAAAATGCATTCATAAGCATCGCACCCGCACGTTAAAAACTAAACAAACATACGCAATCGCAGACAAAACTGACTGCTATTGCGTGCGGATTGGTGCGAGTTTTCCTGATCGAACCCTGAACGCATCGGGACTGAATCCGTATCGTTTGTGTTAAAGGGGCCTAAGGGCCACCATAAACATTAGAGTATTGTTGGCTGAACTTGCCAACAGCTAAATATAATATGTATGAGACCTCCAAACTTGCCCTCAATGCATGCAGTTGGGAGAGAGAAGGATCAGGCAAAATGAATATTTATGCCCAATCTCTTTGATCTCCCAGGAGATAAGCTGCCGTCAGAAGTGTCTGGAAGTGGCTTTCTCCCCTCTACCCATTAAACACACATACTATGCACATTCAGCTGACCCAAAACTTTCATGTGTATGAGGGAGTCAGTAGAGACAGCTGTTGATATTTCAGCCAACAGTTATTGAATGTGTATGGTTGTGTCTGTGAAAAAATTGTTCACCAGATTATAGTTTCTTTAAGTGCTGTTCAAGCATCAAACTATTTTTATCTAACGTGCAGTTAAAGCTGATGTATCCATTAAACAAAATTCAGATAGGTCCTGGAAAACCTCTTCAAGACACATTTATTTGCATTATAGCATTCATTTGCCTTTAAGAACATGTGATTCCTGTACAGATTACATTCTGTTCACTATTCATTTCCCCTTAACCACATCATCTTACTGTCAGATTTAACCTTTAAATGCATACTTGGTGATGAAAAGTAAACTGTCTAAATGTGCCTTTCACGGCTCAGATAAACAAAGGAAGCAGAAGTTTGATTGTGGAATGCATGAACTGATGATAATGTATGGTTAGGAAAAACACACAGTTTAGTCAGATGGTGCCGGAGTTGTCTTTTGCAATCATGCAGTTTAATTATGTACAATTCAGTCATTTGTTTCTCTTAATTCTACCTATGTGTATACAATTTATACAGTGTGTATTGCAAGGAAGATTATTCATTCTCATTTTCATGAGCACGCTGTGTTTACATTAGCAGAACCTTTACTCAGTTCTGGTAGCTTTTCCTTCATGCATATAAAGCTTACCTGTCATTTCAGGTGACTTTTCAGAATAAGATGTGGTGCTGTGTGTGAGGTTAAACACAATTTATGGCCATTTTGTGACTTGTATTCTGTAATTTTCACCAGTTTTCTCAGTCTGTCTCTAAATGTCAGTTTTCACTGAGCTAGCTGGACGAAACTAGATGCTATGATGTCTCCAATATACTGCACACAAAAGACTTGGGTTACACCTAGACTTTCTCTAGCTGACACCATTGCGTTGTGTCTCAGTACAGTGTGCTGATGCCATCACAACTAGCCATCTGTGCTAGAATGCTGGAGTCTCAGGCCCTAGTCCAGAAAAAGACTGCTGAGGGGTGCAGGACTCAGGTATTAGTTTTTTTTTTCCCTACAGTGCCTTGTGAAAGTATTCGGCCCCTGGAACTTTTCAACCTTTTGCCACATTTCAGACTTCAAACAAAAAGATATAACATTTTACATTTTTTTTGTAATAATAAAACTGAAAAGTGGGGCGTGCAAAATTATTTGGCCCCCTTGCATTAATACTTTGTTGCGCCACCTTTTGCTGCGATTACAGCTACAAGTCGCTTGGGGTACGTCTCTATCAGTTTTGCACATCTAGAGACTGAAATTCTTGCCCATTCTTCCTTGCAAAACAGCTCAAGCTCTTTGAGGTTGGATGGAGAGCGTTTGTAAACAGCAGTTTTCAGCTCTTTCCACATATTCTCAATTGGATTCAGGTCTGGACTTTGACTTGGCCATTCTAAGACCTGGATACGTTTATTTTTGAACCATTCCTTTGTAGATTTTGCTTTATGTTTGGGATCATTGTCTTGTTGGAAGATAAATCTCCATCCTAGTCTCAGGTCTTTTGCAGACTCCAACAGGTTTTCATCCAGAATGGTCCTGTATTTGGCTCCATCCATCTTCTCAATTTCAACCATCTTCCCTGTCCCTGCTGATGAAAAGCAGGCCCAAACCATGATGCTGCCACCACCATGTTTGACAGTGGGGATGGTGTGTTCAGGGTGATGAGCTGTGTTGCATTTATGCCAAACATATAGTTTTGCATTGTTCCCAAAAAGTTCGATTTTGGTTTCATCTGACCAGAGCACCTTCTTCCACATGTTTGGTGTGTCTCCCAGGTGGCTTGTGGCAAACTGTAAACAAGACTTTTTATGGATATCTTTGAGAAATGGCTTTCTTCTTGCCACTCTTCCATAAAGGCCATATTTGTGAAGTGTTCGACTGATTGTTGTCCTATGGACAGACTCTCCCACTTCAGCTGTAGATCTCTGCAGTTCATCCAGAGTGATCATGGGCCTCTTGGCTGCATCTCTGATCAGTCTTCTCCTTGTTTGAAATGAAAGTTTAGAGGGTCGGCCGGGTCTTGGTAGATTTGCAGTGGTCTGATACTCCTTCCATTTCAATATGATCGCTTGCACAGTGCTCCTTGGGAAGTTTAAAGCTTGGGAAATCTTTTGGTATCCAAATCCGGCTTTATACTTCTCCACAACAGTATCACAGACCTGCCTGGTGTGTTCCTTGGTCTTCATGATGCTCTCTGTGCTTTAAACAGAACCCTGAGACTATCACAGAGCAGGTGCATTTATACGGAGACTTGATTACACACAGGTGGATTCTATTTATCTTCATCAGTCATTTAGGACAACATTGGATCATTCAGAGATCCTCAATGAACTTCTGGAGTGAGTTTTCTGAACTGAAAGTAAATGGGCCGAATAATTTTGCACGCCCAACTTTTCCGTTTTATTATTACAAAAAAAGTTTAAATGATCCAATAAATTTCGTTCCACTTCACGATTGTGACCCACTTGTTGTTGATTCTTCACCAAAAATTTAAAATGTTATATCTTTTTGTTTGAAGCCTGAAATGTGGCAAAAGGTTGAAAAGTTCCAGGGGGCCCAATACTTTCGCAAGGCACTGTAACTGTATGTCCTACGTTTATGAGGGTTGTATGGAGGGAGCTCCTGAGATAAACCTGCTCCATACGCGGTGGGTGTCGGTAATATGGCTGACACCAAGCCGTTCTCTGTGTCCGTTGTCATGCTGTGGTCTGTCTGGGTTCTCTTGTTCCAGTCTGCCTATTGTGGTGTTCCAGAGTCTTGTGTTTTATTCTTACTGTAGGTCCTGTTCAGACTGTGCCTGTGGATTTATGTGTTTGCTGATGCTGTCTGCGTTTTTGTTTGAAGCCTGAAATGTGGCAAAAGGTTGAAATGTTCCAGGGGGCCGAATACTTTCGCAAGGCACTGTATCTACTTGGTGACCATTGGGGACATTATTGGTGGTATTATGGGGATTTTACTGGGGACATTGGGGACACTATTTGGGGCACTGTGGGGGACATCACTAGGGGCACTGTAGGGACATTACTAGGGGCACTGTGGTGACATCATTGGAAGCAATGTGGGAACATTATTGGGGGAACTTTGGGGACATTACTGGAGACTAGAAATTAGCAAACCAGTTGAGATTTGTTTCTGGCCCAGTTTTCGGTTCAAAACTGAATCGATTCAGGTCAAACTCAAGTTGCTACAATTGACCTGAATGTTGGCATGTAACCCTCCTCTAGCCTCCCAGCAGTCTTCATTTCTAGGAAAATTTGTTATTTTTTTTTATGATTTTTTTTCCCCTCCCCAAGCTCTGGAACGCAATGACAGCAATAGTAAATGATGTCTGACTAACACTGACATACATAGCTATGGTTAAACGCACAATTTGATAGCGTTAAAATACAGCATGTTTAAAAAAGACTAGCACATGTCTGATGCTTTTTCATATTCCAAAGCTTTCAAAAATTGTCCCCTATCAGGGGCAGATGAAGTTTAAGCAAACACAGATATATAAAAAAAAGTGTCTTTGGGGAACATGATGGTTGGCAAGTGGCACTGGTGGCATGATGCACTGGCATAAGTGGAATGATGCAGGCCCCAGCCTTGCCTGAACTGTGAGAAAATGGCGGTATTGATGTAGTAATCATGCATATTTATCCTGCACCTTAACCACTTCCCATCCGGGCCATTTACCCCCTTCCTGACCAGGCCTAATTTTGAAAATCTGACATGTATCACTTCATGTGGTAATAACTTTGGAACGCTTTTACTTATCCAAGCCATTCATAGATTGTTTTCTTGTGACACATTGTACTTTGTGTTAATGGTAAATTTGAGTCAATATATTTTACCTTTATTTATAAAAAATCCAAAATTTACTGAACATTTTGAAAAAAAATCACAATTTTTTAAATATTAATTTCTCTGCTTTTAAGTTGCATAGGGATATCTAATAAAATTGTTATTAATGAACATTCACCATATGTCCACTTTATGTTGGCATAATTTTGGAAATGTAATTTTATTTTTTGAGGACGTTAGAAGGCTTCGAATTTTAGATGTAATTTTTAAGATTTTCATGAAAATTTCCAATAGTTAATTTTAAAGGACCTTTGCAGTTCTAAAGTGACTTTGAGGGGCTTATATAATAGAAACCTCCCATAAATGAACATATTTTAGAAACTACAGCCCCCAATGTAATCCAAACTGATTTTTACAGTTTGTTAACCCTTTAGATTTCCCACAAGAATTAAAACAGAAGGAATGTGAAATTTAAAAATAAATATTTTTTTTGCAGATTTTCAATTTTTAATTCATTTTTCCTATAAGATAGCAAGGGTAAACCGCAAATCAAACCTGAATATTTATTTTCCTGATTCTGAAGTTTGCAGAAACACCCCATATCTGGTTGTAAACTGCTCTGTGACCGGCAGTAATGAGAGGGAGATAGTACAAGCATTTGTGATGGCTTTGACAGCTGGTCAGAGTGATCAAAAGCCTGGAGGCCAGGAAAAAAGGTCTCAGGTTAAAGCTCCATGTTCTTGGCTGTCAGGAGGAAGCTGAGTCATGGAGCTTCTATGTACAGGTGCTGCACACAGGGGGCAAAGCTCAAGGATGTTTTAAAACGTCCATTCAGAGATAGAGATCCACTACCAGGACGTTTATAGTCAATGGGCAGACTGGAAGTGGTTAAACAAATTTAACCCCCCCCCCCCTTCCCCACAAAACATTTTACAATTTCAACCATGTGGAAAGTGGGTACATGGAAACTAATCCTCAGGAATTAGTGGCAGTGGCATGATGCTGCAGCATTGACTGGACTGTGACAAATGGCGGTATTGATACAGTAATCATGTATATTTTTGCTGCTTAAAAGAAATTCAACACACCCCATTTTTTTTTCAATTGTCTGGTGACTGAATACATATAAATTGACAATTAAGAGGCATTAGTAGCATGATATAGGTTGCAGTAGCAGCTGTACATGGCGTGATAATAGACAGACAGCAACGCAAGGTGGGTGAAGTCTATCCATCAGAATCAGTCGGAGGAGTGTGAAAATCCTTGGTTCATTTTGACAAAAGTGATGTTTTGGACACTGTCAGAGGACAACTTGGTCTGTCTGTTTCGGTGTCACGACGCCTCCCCGTTGACCAAGTGGGTCATGAAAAACATGTACTGTCCCCGCCTGTTAGAGCTGCTCCAGATGTCCACCGTGATGTGAACCTGCACACTGGTGTCACTTTTTGGAAGAAATAATGCTGGCTAGAAATCTTTCAGCGAGGCTGAGCACATGCCATTAGCTCCCTAAAGGCAGCAGACTCAACTAAATGCAAATGCACCGCCAGCAACTTGGCCAGGTGGGAATTAAGCTTGCACACTGTTGGATTGCTGGACGCGTAGAGTTGCTTCCTGGCCACGCATTCCATTATTGATGGCTGATGGAGTGTAGGAGGAGGAGTCTGAGCGGAGAAGCAGAAAGAGATGATGACAATGCTGCATGTGGGTGCTGCCTGGCTGCCACAAGCTGGACCTGGAAAAGGAGGGAACGCCTGTCACGGTGGCTTGCTGCCACCTCTGTTTGTGCACGGGATGAGGTGATGCCGCTTCATGTGAGCTCTGGCACGTTTTAGGCCTAATCCACCCACTGCGTCAACTTCCTCTTCTGATGTTGCCTCCTCCGCAGCACCTGGATCCGGCTCCCAGGCCTTGTCCAGCACACAATCACCATTGGAGTCTTTATCCTCCCTTTTGCGTCTGTCAGACTATGGGATTTAATGGTGGGGTATAATGGTAGATTCTTTTGGCTCTTCTCCCCTGCTCTTCCCCAACTGCCACTGTTGCTGCCTCCAACACCAATAGCATGGTTAAGGGGGCCACTACTACTACCACCACCACCACAAACACGGCTATGCCTGGAGTCTGCAGCCTCCACCTCCTCCTCAGGGCAGTACAAACAGTTACTGCTCTCACACAAGTCGTCAATAGGGAAACTCTTTTGACTATCTGCCATAGGGTGTGGTGGGGTTTCCTTGCCACTTCTTAGGAAAATGGAAGGCGCCCCTCTAGGAAGGGGCAGTCAAGCCCCTGTTTGGGGCTGCATGGAGGTGCAGGAGGAACAGTGCGACTCCTGGCTCCACGGAACAGTGTTGCACTCTGTAGTCATCTCCAAGTCATCCTGCTGCGAGTGAGAGGAGTGAGCCATCCAATCCACAATCTCATCCTCTTTCTCCTCAACTGTAATGTTGCACCTTTGCGAAGTCAGCAGGGACAACTGCGGCCTACTACTTCTGGATGAATAGATGGTGCTGTTACTGCTACTACCCACACTCTGGCTCTAGGTCTTTCGTTTGGAACCCTTCTGTAGCCCGGACATTTTTGAGCCTCTCAGATAATGTGCACTACCCTGTGTATTGGTGTGGTAAACACATGTATATGCTGCTAGTTTGAATATAATCGACAACCCCAAAAAACAAAAAAAAAATGATTAAAAACGTGTGAATATAGGGAAATGGATTGTGGCCTAAATACGTTATCACTCCCAGATGCTTTTGTGTGCTACCCTGTCTCTTTGTGTAGTATATGGCCCCTTTCACACAGCCAAGATTTCCGCACGGGTGCAATGCGTGATGCGAACGCATTGCACCCGCACTGAATCCTGACCCATTCATTTCAATGGGGCTTTTCACATGAGCGATGTTTTTCACGCATCAGTTCGCCGTTGCGTGAAAATCGCAGCATGTTCTATATTCTGCGTTTTTCACGCAGCCCTGGCCCCATTGAAGTGAATGGGGCTGCGTGAATAACGCATTGCATCCGCACGCAAGTGTGGATGCAATGCGTGATTCACTGATGGTTGCTAAGAGATGTTGTTTGTAAACATTCAGTTTTTTATCACGAGCGTGAAAAACGCATTAAACCGATTCGCACCCGCACGGAAAAAACTGAACAAACGTACGCAATCGCAGTCAAAACTGACTGCGATTGCATGCGGATTGGTGTGGATGCGTGCGGATTTTCCGGAACGCATCCGGACTGAATCCGTGACGCCCGTGTGAAAGAGGCCTATATGCTGCTAGTTTGAAAATAATTAATCCCCAATAATAAATAAATAAATAAGTAAAATGATTGGAAACGTGTTTGTGAACACAGAAATAAAGGGAAACTGATTGAGACCTAAATTCGTTATCCTTCACAGATACTTTTATGTGCTGGCCTGTGCATTGGTTTTGATCACCTATATGCTGGTTTAATTAAACTGAAGTCCAATAAAAATTTAAATTGCTACCTTGTGTCTTGTAGTAATTACATATATATGCTGGTTTAATTTAATTTAACAATCTCCAAAAATTTTTCATTCCTACTGTGTGGAAACTGAAAATACATAAATGGACGACTGAGGCTTGATGCTCAATTTCAACTTAACACAAGTATGTAGATTGCTGCCACACTGTTCGTACTGCTGCAGTATTCACATATATATGCTGCTTAATTAAATTGAAAGATTCCCCCCCCCAAAAAAAAAATTAAATTGTGACTGTGTAGAAACTGAAAATAAGTAAACGGACGACTGTGGATTGATGCTCAATTTCAACTTAACACACAGGTAGATTGCTGTCACACCATGGGTATAGCTTCAGTAATGACATACATATGCTGCTTAATTAAACTGAAAGACACCACCCCAAGAAAAATATTAAATAGCAACCGTTTTGAAACTGAAAATATGTAAATGGATGACTTTGGCTTAACGCATGTGTAGAAAGAGAATTGATGCGGCACTCACCAGAGTCTTCTTGCTTCTTAAAGTTTTATTAAACACTTACATAAAAACAGGTTGCAGGGCAGACGCCATTCAGTGCACCAGGAGACGAGCGGCGACGGCCGTTTCGCACACACGTGCTTCCTCTGGCTGCTTCCTGATGACGCAACTGCGTCACCGCCTCTTAAAGGGCCGCTGTCCCGGCACACTGTGACGGAACAGCAGCACAACAACATCTCAGCACAAAGTCTTAATATTATACACCATTTGCAATATACACATGTATGTGAAGCAAAGTCTGTCTACCAAATAGTGGAATTAAGTGCCAATAAAGGAACTTAGATCATTCCTATCATTCATACCAAGAGGTCCAAGGGCTCCCGCTCTGATAATCCATCTTGCTTCTTTTTGTAAGAGGACTCTGTGCCTGTCCCCTCCCTGTGGCAGAATATGTATCATTTCTAAACCAGCAAAACTCAGCACATTTGTATCGCCTTGATGTTCTCTTCTTATGTGATCGATTAATCTGGGACATCCTTTGCCTGTAACGATAGAGTTCAGGTGTTCCCTGAATCTCTCATACAAACATCTGATTGTCTTACCTATATAAAATCGACCACATTGACAGAGAACTAGGTATACAATGTACTTGCTCCTGCAGGTAATAAAATCATGGACTTTATGCCTTAGACCTCCAAAACATAGGAATCTCTTCTGACAATTAAAAGCACAAAAAGAACAACTCCCGCATCTATAGTTGCCCGGGGAAACTAAGTCCCTAATCCAAGTGCTTGTTTTTTTCTCATGAAATCTACTTCTGACTATGGTGTCTCTAATTGTGTGACTGCGTCTGAAAGTAATACGGGTTTTTTTGGTTAATGTGGCCAGACTCGCATCCCTCTCTAAGATAGCCCAATGTCCCAAGACCACCTTCCGGATGGCCTGGGACATTGGGCTAAATCTGAAAGAGAATGTGAACTGTTTCCCATCCTCCTCCACTTTTCGCCTCCCCTTTTTTTGGTTATTCAATAGTTCCCTTTGGGAGAGTGAGGATGCTCTATTTAGGGCCTCATTTAACACACTTTCAGGGTATCCTCTTTTGTGCAGCCTTTCTTTAAGTTCTAAAGCTTGTTTTGCAAAGCTATCTTTTGTGTTGTTTATCCTTCTCAGTCTGACAAATTGCCCATAGGGGACTGCTTTTTTTACGCTCTCTGGATGGAAGCTGTCATAGTGGAGCAGGGAGTTGGTCGCCGTGGGCTTTCTAAAGCCCTCAGTCAACAGACCACCCTCCCCCACCCGTACAGCAACATCCAGAAATTCCAGTTGTCTTCCCCCAAAATTAAAAGTAAAGCGCATGTTCATCGAATTATATTCATTGAGGTATTTTGTGAAAGCTTCTGCTTCCTCCTTAGTTCCTAACCAAACAATAAAGATATCATCCCCCATAACGAAGGAAAGTGTGGATGCGATTAAGAAAGGGATTTTCAACAGAGAAAATGTATTTGTCCTCAAACATAGCTAAAAAAATATTGGCGAATGTACATGCCACGGGGGTACCCATAGCGGTACCAACTTTTTGTTTATACCACGAGAGCCGAATATAAAAGTATTGTTGGAGAGGACAAATTGCAAGGCCTCTTTTATAAAATCCCTAAATTCCTCATCCTTACCGGTGCTTACTAGCATCTCAATTACAGCCTCGACACCTAACTCTTGGGGGATCCGAGTATATAAACTCTCTACATCCAAAGATATAAGGCTAAATTCGTCCTGCCACTGAATAGACTTCAGTGCACGCAGAAAATCATTGGTGTCCCCTAGGAGAGAAGGGATCCCTTTGAGAAGGGGCCTCAATAGCCAGTCCAGATATTTGGACAGTGGCTCAGTCACTGAGCCAATCCCCGAGACGATAGGACGTCCAGGGGGGTGACTTATGAACCTTTGGCAAAAAGTACCAGGCCGGTTTAGTGGGGAAGATAGGAAACAGCTTTTCAGTTTTTTTCCTAGAGAGGAAGTCCGTACCAACATACCTATTCAATAGGCCCCGCAACTTTGTTTGAATTCTTGTTGTGGGATCATTTGTCAACTCTTCGTACACATTACTGTCGCCTAATTGGCGTAAAGCCTCTGAAACATAATAGTCCCTTGTCATCAGGACTATATTTCCCCCCTTGTCCGCAGGTTTCACAATGACATCTTCCTGCGCCTTAAGCCACTTAAGTGCTTTCTGTTCGCTAGTTGAGATATTTGGAGGTGCCTTGGGATATATCAAAGCCTTTATTTCCTTTAATACCTGGTGCATGAAGATGTCAATGTTACTCCCTGCGGGCAAAGGGGGGCAGTAAGTGGATTTGATCCCCCCCGTGAATTCCTCCACGGGATCAACAACACAAGGGTCTCCATCATGCTCTATATCTGCCAAAAATTCCAAACACATTTTTTCAGTTTCATTAAACTTGGTATCCACATTGAAACCAAGGGGGTTAGCTTTGGTTGGAATTTCGCCCTTCTTTTTATCGTCACTAGCAACTGTACTTTTACTTATTGTGGGACTGTTATACATCTTAAACAAGTTTAGCTTGCGTGCAGCTTTAAACATATCTATTTCAAAAGAGACAATATCAAAATCTTCAGCCAGACTATAACCCAAACCTTTGTTTAACACAGAGATGCAATCGGGTGGTAACTCCACCCCAGTTAGAGTAATGACTATGTTCTCATTGTCTCTGTGTGCAATAGGTAATGGTGTCACTGTCTCCAAGATACTTGTTTCCTGCTTCTCCCAGATTTTCTGGTCGCAGGAGGCTTTTCTTTTGTTTTTATGCCTCCTTCTGCCCCTTCTGGTGTTTCTTCCAAAGGGTCACCTTTATTATTGGGGTATTTTTTGTTGCCAGTGGTCTGGCGAGAATCATCGGACATACTAGAGTCTGAATCCGTGGTTCAAAAGTCCACTTTGGAACGGCGTGGTTGTGCTCTTTTTTGTTGTATTTTTCTGGTACCGCTATGGGTACCCCCGTGGCATGTACATTCGCCAATATTTTTTAGCTATGTTTGAGGACAAATACATTTTCTCTGTTGAAAATCCCTTTCTTAATCGCATCCACACTTTCCTTCGTTATGGGGATGATATCTTTATTGTTTGGTTAGGAACTAAGGAGGAAGCAGAAGCTTTCACAAAATACCTCAATGAATATAATTCGATGAACATGCGCTTTACTTTTAATTTTGGGGGAAGACAACTGGAATTTCTAGATGTTGCTGTACGGGTGGGGGAGGGTGGTCTGTTGACTGAGGGCTTTAGTAAGCCCACGGCGACCAACTCCCTGCTCCACTATGACAGCTTCCATCCAGAGAGCGTAAAAAAAGCAGTCCCCTATGGGTAATTTGTCTATTACTTTCAGACGCAGTCACACAATTAGAGACACCATAGTCAGAAGTAGATTTCATGAGAAAAAACAAGCACTTGGATTAGGGACTTAGTTTCCCCGGGCAACTATAGATGCGGGAGTTGTTCTTTTTGTGCTTTTAATTGTCAGAAGAGATTCCTATGTTTTGGAGGTCTAAGGCATAAAGTCCATGATTTTATTACCTGCAGGAGCAAGTACATTGTATACCTAGTTTTCTGTCAATGTGGTCGATTTTATATAGGTAAGACAATCAGATGTTTGTATGAGAGATTCAGGGAACACCTGAACTCTATCGTTACAGGCAAAGGATGTCCCAGATTAATCGATCACATAAGAAGAGAACATCAAGGCGATACAAATGTGCTGAGTTTTGCTGGTTTAGAAATTATACATATTCTGCCACAGGGAGGGGACAGGCACAGAGTCCTCTTACAAAAAGAAGCAAGATGGATTATCAGAGCGGGAGCCCTTGGACCTCTTGGTATGAATGATAGGAATGATCTAAGTTCCTTTATTGGCACTTAATTCCACTATTTGGTAGACAGACTTTGCTTCACATACATGTGTATATTGCAAATGGTGTATAATATTAAGACTTTGTGCTGAGATGTTGTTGTGCTGCTGTTCCGTCACAGTGTGCCGGGACAGCGGCCCTTTAAGAGGCGGTGACGCAGTTGCGTCATCAGGAAGCAGCCAGAGGAAGCACGTGTGTGCGAAACGGCCGTCGCCGCTCGTCTCCTGGTGCACTGAATGGCGTCTGCCCTGCAACCTGTTTTTATGTAAGTGTTTAATAAAACTTTAAGAAGCAAGAAGACTCTGGTGAGTGCCGCATCAAGTTCTCTTTCTACACATGCTTTATGCAAGTTCTTTGCTATTTATTTTTTGCTGAGCACCACAGAGGAAGTTGACTCCAGTTTTGTGAGGGAACCCATGTTCACATGGACATTAGCCTTTCTGCTGACTATTTGTGACTTTGGCTTAACGTTTGCTTTCAACTTAACACACACAGATGGAATGCTGCCATACCATGGGTATTGCTGCGGTAATCACATATATATGCTGCTTAGTTAAACTGAACAACCCTCCCAAAAAAATAAATAAATTGTGGCAGTGTGGAGACGTAAACGGATGACTGAGGCTTGATGCTCAATTTCTTGTTATCACTCAAAGGTACATTGCTGTCCTAACTTGTGCCTTAATCACATATATATGCTAGTTTAATTACATTAAATTCCAACCATGTGGAAAGTAAATATATGCAAACGGGTGATTGAGGCTTGGTGCTTAATTTCAAATTAACACACATAGGTAGATTGCTGCACACCATGGGTAGTAATCAAGCATATATGCTGCTTAATTAAATTGAAAGACCCTCCGCCCTAAAAAATATATAAATAAATTGCAACTGTGTGGAAACTGAAAATACATAAATGGACAATTGAGACTTGATGCTCAATTTCTCATTAATACACACAGGTAGATTACTGCTATACCTTGTGTCTTGTAGTAATCACATATATATATGCTAGTTTACTATTTATCAATCCAAAAAAAATGAATTGCGTCCATGTAGAAACTGAAAATATGTAAACGGATGATTGAGGCTTGACGCTAATCACATATATATGCTAGTTTACTATTTAGCAATCCAAACAAAATGAATTGCGTCCATGTGGAAACTGAAAATATGTAAACGGAAGATTGACGCTCAAGTTCTCATTAATACACACAGGTAGGATTACATTTAACAATCCAAAAAAATTTAAACCATGTGGAATTCCAACCATGTGAAAACTGAATATACGTAAATGGAAGATTGAAACTTGAAGCTCAATTTCAACTTAACACACACAGGTAGATTGCTGTGTGTGGGTATTGCTGCAGTAATCACACAAATATGCTGCTGAAAGAACCAACCCCAAAAAAATTAATTTGCGACTGAGTGGAAACTGAAAACACATAAATGGGCAATTTAAGCTTGACTCTCAATTTCTCATTAATACACACAGGTAGATTGCTGCCATACCTTGTGTCTTATAGTAATCACTAGAGATGAGCGAGCACTAAAATGCTCGGGTGCTCGTTATTCGAGTCAAATTTTTCCCGATTATCGGGTGCTCGTTTCGAATAACGAACCCCATTGAAGTCAATGGGAGACTCGAGCATTTTTTGCAGGGGACCAAAGCTCTGCACAGGGAAGGTT
Organism: Rhinella marina; assembly: GCA_900303285.1. Lineage (NCBI taxonomy): Eukaryota > Metazoa > Chordata > Amphibia > Anura > Bufonidae > Rhinella > Rhinella marina. The sequence goes on from ONZH01016207.1 coordinate 26,404, forward strand.
GCGTGAAAACCTGGAAACCTCAGAAAATGATGGAAACACCACGGAAATGGGCAGGAAACAGCAAGGGCAGCATGTATGGATGCCTCTGAGGCTGCCTAATCGTACCATTATGCCAAATTCTGGGCAACAGCCTGGTGGTGACCCTCAAGACAAGACAACTGTGCTGACCCAGACCAAGATGGGCAAGGCACATGCCCATCACATGTTAGTAAAGCACCCAACTAGGTGCAACGAAGGTCCATCACCGCCTGCGGGTGACACCACTGCCCATGCTGGCACTGCTGTCCTATCCCCCGCCCCACGACGCAGGCATAAGCCTGACACAGCGTGGTGACAGCTTGGTGACCAAGTTAGATTGAGGTAGCAGGTGAACCACCCAAAAATTTACCCTGACACAGCATGGCGGTGAACCCAGAGTGACCAAGTGAGACTGAGGTAGCAGGTGAAGCACTTAAAATTTTACCCTGACACGGAATGGTGGTGAACGTCAGACGCCGCCTGCATGAGATTAGGGATAGAGCTGCTGTCTGTCAGGGAGAGTGTTAGGGCCTCAATTTAGATTTTGGTTAGGCAGGAATCACCCACAAAGAACCCAACAGCCCTTCTAAGGGCTACAAGCACCTTTTTTTTTTTGGCTCCTCCATGCTGCTGCATGAGATTAAGGATAGAGCTGCTGTCTGTCAGGGAGAGTGTTAGGACCTCAATTTAGATGTTGGTGAGGCAGGAATCACCCACAAAGAACCCAACAGCTCTTCTAAGGGCTACAAGCACCTGTTTTTGTTGGTCTCCTCCTAGCGGCTGCATGAGATTAGGGATAGAGCTGCTGTCTGTCAGGGAGAGTGTTAGGGCCTCAATTTAGATGTTGGTTAGGCAGGAATCACCCACAAAGAACCCAACAGCCCTTCTAAGGGCTACAAGCACCTTTTTTTGTCTCCTCCTGGCTGCTCGCTGGGACTTGTAGTGCAACTACCGCCATCTTGGCTGCACACAGTTAGGGCGTGAAATTAGAATGTGGTTAGGCAGGAATCATCCACAAAGAACCGAACGGTGCTTCGAAGGGCTACAACGACCTTTTTTTTGTCCTCCTCTTGGCTGCTGGATGGGACTTGTAGTTCAGCTACCGCCATCTTGGCTGCACGCTGTGCACAAAGACTGGTGGCAGAAGGGACAGCACGTGGTCCACACAGACCCAAAAGAAATTGCCCAAAGTCCTCTCAGTACTCATTTTTGCTGCTGCTGTACCTTGGCTTGCTGAGATCTGTAGTGCAGTCTAGGGAATATGTTTTTTTCTCTCATTCATATATCCTACAGTGCAGTGAAAAATTGTGTGGTGTGCGTTACACTAGCAGCAGTCTAGAGAATAAGTTTTTTCTCTCAGATACATTTAATACAGTCCAGTGAAAAATTCTGTGGTGTGTGGTACACTATCCGCAGTCTAGAGAATACGTTTTTGGCCTCAGATATTAATTCGACAGTTTAGTGATTACACAAAATGTTGAACCCAAGGGCTAAGGGTCGAGGACATGGGCGTCCAAGTGATGTAGGGGGGCAGAGGCCGTGGTCCTGGGCAGGGTGACACAATACCTACTGATGAGGGAGCAGTGGAACGCCGCAGAGTTTCGCTCCCTAGCTTCATCTCGCAACTTACAAGGTCACGTGGTACACCACTATTGAAACCACTACAGTGCGAACAGGTGATGACGTGGATAGCGGATAATGCGTCCAGTAATTTATCCACCACCCAGTCTTCCACACAGTCCACCCACTTTAGCCAAGGGAGTAGACCTCTGGCTCCTCCAGCTCAACCTCCTTCCCCCCAGCCTGCCCCCCCCCCATGGAAAATATGGATTCAGAAACGGAATACTCACAGGAAGTCTTTTCAGGACCCTACCCAGAGACACAAACCACTGCTCAACAGCAACCTGAGCAGTTGCTCTGTCCCGATGCCAAAAATTTAGAACTTTCGCAGTCTGTGGGTGATGAGAGTGTGGACTTAGTGCAAGTAGTGCGGCAAGAGGTGTCGGATGATGATGATGATGATGAGACACGGTTGTCAGACATTGACGTTGTTGTCAGGGCAGTAAGTCCCAGGGGGGAGCAGAGTGAGGAATCGGAGGAAGAGCAGGTGGATGATGAGGTGACTGACCCGAGCTGGGTTGGTAAGCCTAGTCAAGACAGTGCTTCTGAGGGGGAGGCAAGTGCAGCACCAGAACAGGTTGGAAGAGGCAGTGGGGTGGCCAGAGGGAGAAGCAGGGCCAGAGCAAGTAGATCAGCAACTGTTTCACGGAGTGAAGCTCCCGTGCCGAGGCCTAGATGTTCGCAAGTCTGGAGGTTCTTTAAAGAAAGTGAGGATGACCGACGGACCGTGGTGTGCAACTTGTGCCACACCAGGATCAGCAGGGGAGACACCACTACCAGCCTAACCACTAACAGCATGCGCAGGCACACGACTCAATGGAACCAAGGCCGTTCACCTCCTGCGGATCACACCACTGCTCCTTCCCCTGTGTCACATGCTGGCTTTGCGAGTCAACCCCCCGCCCAGCACCCGGCACGAGCGCCTCCCGCCCTACAACCACCCCTTCACCTCCACGATCCTCTCCACACCCTACACCAATGTGTCCCAGCGCAGCGTTTAGCTGTCTTTGCATCAGACATTGGAGCGCAAGCGCAAACGCGAATACAATTCCACCCACCCACATGCACAAGCCCTAAACGTCCACATTTTCAAACTGCTGACCCTGGAGATGCTGCGCTATAGACTGGTATAGATTGAGGCTTTCCGCAACCTGATGGCGGTGGCTGTCCCTCGGTACTTTGTCCCCAGCCGCCACTATTTTTCACGATGTGCCATCCCAGCCCTACACCAGCACGTGTCAGAGAACATCATCCGTGCCCTGACCAATGCGGTTACTGAGAAGGTCCACCTAACCGCGGACACGTGGACAAGTGCTGGCGGGCAGGGACACTATATCTCCCTGACAGCACATTGGGTTAACTTGGTGGAGGCTGGGACTGAGTCTGACCCTGGGGCCGCTCATGTAATGCCCACACCGAGGATTGCGGGGCCTACCTCGGTCACGGTTTCTCAGACTTATTATGCCTCTTCCTCCAACCCCTCCTCCTCCTACTCTCAAATACAATCTGTGAGCACGGCGCCTTCAGTCGGTAGCTCTAGGCGCAGCAGCACTGCCGTGGATAAGCGCCAACAGGCGGTGCTGAAACTGCTGAGCTTAGGTGACAAGAGGCACACCGCCCAAGAGCTGTTACAGGGCATCACGGCGCAGACTGATCTTTGGCTGGCGCCGCTGAAACTCAAACCAGGCATGGTTGTGTGTGACAACGGGCGTAACCTGGTGGCGGCTCTGCAACTCGGCAGACTCACACATGTGCCATTATACACCAATACTATTTCCCAAAGTAACAACAACCCATATAAACACTGCATATAAAACCTGCCTGGCCCACGTGTTCAATCTTGTGGTTCAGCGGTTCCTCAAGACATACCCCAATATGTCTGATTTGCTCACCAAGGTGCGATGCATCTGTGCGCATTTCCTCAAGTCAACCACAGATGCTGCCACTCTCAGGGCAGTGCAACGGCGCTTACAACTGACAGCTCACCGACTGTTGTGCGACGTGCCCACACAATGGAATTCCACATTACACATGTTAGCCAGGGTTTACCAGCAGCGCAGAGCGATTGTAGATGACAACTTCCACGAGAACTGGTAGTCAGGTTAGTCAGCTTCCTCAAGTCTACAATGAGGAGTGGACATGAATGTCTGATATCTGTCAGGTGTTAAGCCACTTTGAGGAGTCAACACAGATGGTCAGCGGCGATGCCGCCATTATCAGCCTCACCATCCCGCTGCTTTGTGTGCTGAAAAACTCACTGCTCAGCATGAAGTCAGAGGCTTTGCGCTTGTCAAAGGAGATGGGGGAAGAAGATACATTGCTTGATAGCCAGACCACCCTCAGGTCTGTTTCTCAGCGCGTATTGCAGGAGGATGAGGAGGAAGAGAAGGAGACTGTTGGCGAGACTGAAGAGGGTACCTATGCTCATTCCTTCTTATCTGTTGAGCGTGTAGGGGCTGTAGAGGAGGAGTTGGAGGAGGAGGAAATGGAGAGTCAGCCTATTGAGGAAAGGGAATTCTTGCGTGTTGGGACTCTTGCGCACATGGCTGACTTCATGTTAGGCTGCCTTTCCCGTGACCTTCGCATTTTTGCCAACAACGATTACTGGGTGTTCACCCTCCTGGACCCCTGGTACAAGCAGAAATTTTCCACTCTCATTCCTGTAGAGGAGAGGAGTATGAGAGTGAATCAATATCAACAGGCCCTGGTGCACAAGCTGAAACTATCCTTCCCATCTGACACCACTAGGACGTAGTTCTGTGGGCCAACTAGCGGGGGAGAGGAGGGGAGCAGGCAGCTTGTCAAGCACTGGCAGGGGAACACTCTCCAAGGCCTTTGCCAGTTTTATGGCACCCCAGCAAGACTATGTCACCCGTCCCCCAGTAGGGGGGCAGCTGTTCAGAAAGATGGTGAGGGAGCAGCTAGCTGACCATACCAACGTCCTGCGTGATCACTCTGCTCCATACAACTACTGGGTTGCAAAGCTGGACACGACAACTGGCGCTGTACGCCTTGGAGGTGCTGGACTGCCCTGCCGCTAGCGTGTTGTCAGAGCGGGTCTTCAGTGCAGCTGGTGGCATCATCACTGATAAGAGTACACGCCTGTCAGCTGACAGCGCTGACAGCGCTGACAGGCTGACGATTATTGAAATGAATAAAGCCTGGATTTCACCGGAATGCAAATCTCCACCGGGGAAAGCAGCTCAACATGAAGATTCTTTATGTATCCTCTCCTCTCCTCCTCCTCCTCTTCGCACACAAACGCTGAGCCAACAGGCAATGTTTCTGAGGGCCAACTGGCGCTCTTTACAAACAATGTTTACGGAGGGCCACCTACAGGCCCTCTCTCCAATAAATTTTTTAGGAGCGTCAACTACAGACACTCAAAAACAATTTTACAGGAGGGTCAACTACAGACACTCAAAAACAATTTTACAGGAGGGTCAACTACAGACACTCCAAAACAATTTTACAGGAGGGTCAACTTCAGACACTCCAAAACAAATTTTTGGGAGGCTCACCTACAGCCATTTGACTGCAATCTCAGTCTGACCAAGGCATTGGTGGTGTCACCGCCATGCTGTATCAGTGTAAAATTTTATGTGCTTCACCTGCTACCTGTGTGTAACTTGGTCACTCTTGGTTCACCGCCATGCTGTGTTAGTGTAAAATTTTATGTGCTTCACCTGCTACCTAAGTGTAACTTGGTCACTCTGGGTTCACCGCCATGCTGTATCAGTGTAAAATTTTATGTGCTTCACCTGCTACCTGAGTGTAACTTGGTCACTCTGGGTTCACCGCCATGCTGTATCAGTGTAAAATTTTATGTGCTTCACCTGCTACCTGAGTGTAACTTGGTCACTCTGGGTTCACTGCCATGCTGTATCAGTGTAAAATTTTATGTGCTTCACTTGCTACCTGAGTGTAACTTGGTCACTCTGGGTTCACCGCCATGCTGTATCAGTGTAAAATTTTATGTGCTTCACCTGCTACCTGAGTGTAACTTGGTCACTCTGGGTTCACCGCCATGCTGTATCAGTGTAAAATTTTATGTGCTTCACCTGCTACCTCAACTAACTTGGTCACTTGTTGGTGTCAACACTAGAGTGCGGCTACTATGCCACACACAACAGAATTGTTCACTGCACTGTAGTATATAAGACTGAGAGAGAAAAAGGAATTTTTAGACTGCGGCTAATTTACCGCAAACCACTCCATTTTTCACTGGACTGTAGTACATATAACTGAGAAAAAGTGTATTTTATAGACTGATACTGCTGTACAGCACACTACAGAATTGTTCACTGGACTGTAGTATATATAAATGAGAAAAAAAGTAGTCTTTAAATGGCGGCTATTTTACCACAAACCACTACATTTTTCACTGGACTGTAGTACATATAACTGAAAGAAAATACATACTTTATTGAATGACGCTACTGTACAGCACACTACATAATTGTTCACTGGACTGTAGTGTATAGAAATGAGAGAAAAACGTATTCCCTAGACTGACGCTACTGTACAGTACACTGCATAATTGTTCACTGGACTGTAGTGTATAGAAATGAGAGAAAAACGTATTCCCTAGACTGACGCTACTGTACAGTACACTACATAATTGTTCACTGGACTGTAGTGTATAGAAATGAGAGAAAAACGTATTCCCTAGACTGACGCTACTGTACAGTACACTACATAATTGTTCACTGGACTGTAGTGTATAGAAATGAGAGAAAAATGTATTCCCTAGACTGACGCTAACTGTACAGTACACTACATAATTGTTCACTGGACTGTAGTGTATAGAAATGAGAGAAAAACGTATTCCCTAGACTGACGCTACTGTACAGTACACTACATAATTGTTCACTGGACTGTAGTGTATAGAAATGAGAAAAAACGTAGTCTTTAAATGGCGGCTATTTTACCGCAAACCACTACATTTTTCACTGGACTGTAGTACATATAACTGAGAAAAAGCGTATTTTATAGACTGACGCTGCTGTACAGCACACTACAGAATTGTTCACTGGACTGTTGTATATATAAATGAGAAAAAAAGTAGTCTTTAAATGGCGGCTATTTTACTGCAAACCACTACATTTTTCACTGGACTTCAGTACATATAACTGAAAGAAAATACGTATTTTATAGACTGACGCTACTGTACAGCACATTACATAATTGTTCACTGGACTGTAGTGTATAGAAATGACAGAAAAACGTATTCCCTAGACTGACGCTACTGTACAGTACACTACATAATTGTTCACTGGACTGTAGTGTATAGAAATGAGAGAAAAACGTATTCCCTAGACTGACGATACTGTATAGTACACTACATAATTGTTCACTGGACTGTAGTGTATAGAAATGACAGAAAAACTTATTCCCTAGACTGCACTACAGATCTCAGCAAGCCAAGGTACAGCAGCAGCAAAAATGAGTACTTTGGGCAATTTATTTTGGGTCTGTGTGGACCACGTGCTGTCCCTTCTGCCACCAGTCACTGTGTACAGTGTGCAGCCAAGATGGCGGTAGCTGCACTACAAGTCCCAGCCAGCAGCCTGGAGGAGACCAAAAAAAAAGGTGCTTGCAGCCCTTAGAAGGGCTGTTGGGTTCTTTGTGAGTGATTCCTCCTAACCAACATCTAAATTCAGGCCCTAACACTCTCCCTGACAGACAGCAGCTCTATCCCTAATCTCATGCATGTATATGCTAGATATATGCTAGTTCACTTACATTTATCAATAAAAATAAATAAATTGTGCCCATATAGAAACTGAAAATAAGTTCTCATTAAGGCATACAGGAGGATTTCTGCTATAACTTGTGTTTTCAAGTAATCACATATATATATGCTGGTTTAATTACATTTAACAATTTAAAAAAATGTGGAAACTGGAAAAATTCCAACCATGTGGAAACTGAATATACGTAAACAGACGATCGAGGCTTGAAGCTCAATTTCAATTAAACACACACAGGTAGATTGCTGCTACACTGTAAGTTTTGGTGCAGTAATCATGTATATATGCTAATTAATTAAATTGAAAGGTGCCCCCAAAAAAGAAAATAAATTGTGACCTTGTGGAAACTGAAAATACGAAAATATGTAATCAGTAGAGATGAGCGAGTAGTGAAATATTCGAAAGTTCGAAATTCGATTCGAATAGACCGCGATATTCGACTATTCGACCGAATATCGAATCCCATTAAAGTCTATGGGAAAAAAATGCTCGCCACTTGGAAATCTCAATTCGACCACTTGGAGGTCACCAAGTCCAACCCTGAAACCTCAGAAAAGGATGTCAACACTGCTGGAATGCAACTGGGACAGCAGGGTAAGCATGTCTGGGTGCATATAACGGGCCCAAGTCGCACTATTAGGCCACTATCACAGCCTCTCAACAATACACTCCAAAGACAATATAACCTCTCTGTAAAGTGAGACCATACAAGGAAACTTTCTTTCCTCTACATTGCCATGGACCCCAAGCCAAACTAGACAAAAAAGAAGATAAAATTCTGCACCCCTTAAAATCACGTTGCCTATGACAACCACAGATGGCATAGGCAAGGGGAAAGCAATCAAGCCATCACTATTTTTCCCTCTGTGCCATCCCTGCCTTGCCCAGGCACATGTCCCAAAACATCATCCACGCCCGAGTAACACGGTTACTGCAAAAGGCCATTTGACCACCAACACTTTGGTTTGAGGCCGGGGATGCTACATCTCCCTGACAGCACACTGGGTGAATGTTGTGGAGGCGGGACGGGCAAACCTGCTACCCCCACCCAAGTTTTGGGCCTTGGTTCTGTCTGGATTTCCGCAACCCTTACAGACAGCTCGGCAAACCCCTCCTTCTCCTTCTAGATTTGTTAAATCTGTCCACCACCCAGTCCAAGTCCACAAAGTCCAGTCTCGTCGATAGCCTGCAGAAACTGCAGGGACCTCACTCTGACCCTCCTTCCTCCCACCCTGCCCAATGTTATCAACCCAGTGTTCCCACCCATGCAAGAATCGCAAGAGCTATCTGAGGATTTTGTTTGTTCTGATGCCCAAACACTGGAGCAAGCTCCATCTCTAGCTGATGGTGGTGTGGAACGGGCACTAAAGTGTAAAATGATTAGGGACGATGATGAGACACAGTTGCCAGCAAGGGAGGCTGTTGGAGCAAAGTGAGGCAGTGTAAGAGGAGGTGGTTGAGTATGACGAAGTCAGTGACCCGACCTGGCCCAGTGTCATGTCTAGCAGGTAAAGCAGTGGGGATGTTGAGGATGCGTAGGACCGCAAAAGGCAGGAAGAGGCCGTGGGCTGACCAGAGGCTCATGGAGAAGGCAGGCTAGAGCCCGCAGGGCCGCA
>ONZH01016208.1:0-17838 GCA_900303285.1 Rhinella marina
TCTTGTATTTTTCTGCATGCACTGGCCTTTTTAAGGGGTTAGAGGGAAAGTCTGTGCAAAAAGGGAGCATCAGGCAGCAGCATGGAGGCAACAGCATGGAGAGTATGTAAGTGACTTAGACAACGAAAGGCATGATAAGTGGCACGGCATCCACAACCTCAGGTGGCAGCAGGAGAGCATTGAACACACATACCATACATATTCTTCAAAAGAACTGTTGAAGTATTTAGATAGTAAATACTAGGGATGAGCGAGCACTAAAATGCTTGGGTGCTCGTTATTCGAGACAAACTTTCCCGATGCTCGGGTGCTCGTTTCGAGTAACGAACCCCATTGAAGTCAATGGGAGACTCGAGCATTTTTGCAGGGGACCAAGGCTCTGCCTAGGGAAGGCTGGGTGAAAACCTGGAAACCTCAGAAAATTATGGAAACACTACGGAAATGGACAGGAAACAGCAGGGGCAGCATGCATGGATGCCTCTGAGGCTGCCTAATCCCACCATTACCCCAAATTCTCAGGAAACATCCTGGTGGTTACCCTCATGGCAATTGTGCTCACCCAGACCAAGAAAGGCGAGGCACATGCCCATCACATGTTAGGGAAGCATCCAACTAGGTGCAACGAAGGTCCATCACCCATGCCCATGCTGGCACTGCTCTCCTATCCCCAGCCACACGATGGCAGGCATAAGCCTGAACACAACATGGCGGTGACACCAACAAGTGACCAAGTTAGATGAGGTAGCAGGTGAGCCACCGAAAAATTTAGCCTGACGCAGCATGGCGGTGACAACAGAGTGACCGAGTTAGGCTGAGGTAGCAGGAGGTGAAGCACAGATGGTAATTCGAAGGAGGAGGAGGGGTTGGAGGAAGAGGCATAGTAAGTCTGAGAAACCGTGACCGAGGTAGGCCCCGCAATCCTCCAAGTGGGCAGTACATGAGCGGCCCCAGGGTCAGACTCGGTCAGAGAGACCGAGCTACACGACGGTAGCAGGTAGAGCACATAAAAAATTTAGCGTGGCCCTGTATGTGGACGTTGAGGGCTTGTGCATGTAGGTGGGCTGAACTTTTTTTCTGCTTGCGCTCCAACGTCTGCTGTAATGACAGCTGAACGTTGCGCAGGGACACATTGGTGGACAGTGTGGAGGATCATGGAGGCGAAGGTGTGGTTTTCCAGCGGGAGGCGCTCGTGCCGGGGTCCTGGGCTGGGGGTTGACTCGCAGAGGCAGCGAGTGACTTAGGGGAAGGAGCAGTGGTGGGACCCGCATGAGGGGAATGGACGGCCTTGGTTCCATAGTGTTTAGCACTCGTATACCTGCGCATGCTGTTGGTGGTTAGGCTGGTAGTGGTGGAACCCCCACTTAAAAATTTGGCATCAACTGGTACGGCTGTCAACATTGAGCTTGAACTAGTGGGGCATGTGTGGTATCGATTCTTCTTAGTTTAAAATCTTATACGTCCCCTATCTTGGGACCATATATTTCATGGATTTCTCAAACACGGAAAAGGAAAAAGAGCTTGCTCTGGCCAGGGAAGTGTTTTTTCTACTGCAGCTAAGGGGACGTGTCCATGCTCTGCCTATCACAGGTCAGGAGCCAATTAAAAGAAGAACCAAAAAAATCAGTACAAAATCTAATACGTCCCCTATCCGGGTAAATTGTTTGGAGAGAGGGCCTGTAGGTGGGGGGCAGGCTGGGAGGAAGAAGGTTGAGCTGGAAGAGCCAGAGGAGTGCCCCCTTGGCTAGCGTGTGTGGTGGTGACAACAGCCGGATGGAGTTTGAATGACGACACAGGACCCCAACTTAAAAATTTAGCATCAACCAGTACGGTTGTCAACTCTGAAATTTGTCAAGTGGGGCATGTGTTGTATGCATTCTTCTCAGTTTAATACCGTATACGGCACCTATCCGGAAAAATAGTTTGGAGAGAAATAAAGAGAGGAAAAAGACGTATTTTTAAAAGAGAAAGAAAGGATTTTATTAAATGGATTTGTATTACTGAGAGCAAAATAACCTATTTTTTTACGTGACGTGCATTATAGATCACTTGGAGATAAAAAGGGGAATGTGCAGACTTGGGGTGATATAGTGCAAACCACTATGGTGGTGACAACAGAGTGAGCGAGTGACACTGCGGTAGCAGGCGAACCACATAAACATTTTTCGTGGCCCTGTATGGCGGCGGTTTCCTGGTAGATGGCTGCACTGACTTTGGTCTTGATAAAACACAATGGACCTACACCAACAGATGACATAGCTCCCCAAACCATCACTGATTGTCGAAACGTCACACTAGACCTCAAGCAGCTTGGATTGAGTGCCTCTCCACTTTTCCTCCAGACTCTGGGACCTTGATTTCCAAATGAAATGCAAAATTTACTTTCATCTGAGAACAACACCTTTGGCCACTGAGCAACAGTCCAGTTCTTTATCTCCTCGGCCTAGGTAAGACGCCTCTGGCATTGTCTATTGGTCATGAGTGGCTTGACACATGGAATGAGACACTTGTAGCTCATGTCCTTGATACGTCTGTGTGTGGTGGCTCTTGAAGCACTGACTCCATCAGCAGTCTACTCCTTGTGAATCTCCCCCAAATTTAGGAAAGGCCTTTTCTTAACAGTCCTATCAAGGCTGCGGTTCTCCCTGTTGCTTGTGCACCTTTTTCAACCACACTTTTTTCTTCCACTCAACTTTCCATTAATGTGCTTTGATACAGCACTCTGAACAGCCAGCTTCTTTAGCAATGACCTTTTGTGGTTTACCCTCCTTGTGGAGTGTGTCAATGAAAGACTTCTGGAGATCTGTCAAGTCAGCAGTCTTCCCCATGAGTGTGTCGCCTACTGAACCAGACTAAGGGACCTTTTTAAAGGCTTAGGAAGCCTTTGCAGGTGTTTTGGGTTAATTATTCTAATTTTCTGAGATAATGAATTTTGGGTTTTCCTTGGCTATTAACCATAATCATTAACATTAACATAAATAAACACTTGAAAAAAAGTTCACTCTGTTTGTAATGACTCTATATAATATATGTGTTTCACTTTTTGAACTGAATTACTGAAAAACAGCAACTTTTTGATGATATTCTAATTTATTGAGATCTACTTGTCTTGTCTTTCTTGTGCACAGGAGCCCAGAACCATACACAGTACTCCATGTGTGGTCTGACTAGTGAATTTTGAAATGACAGGACTAAGTTCTCATCGTGTACTGTATATCTATGCCATTTTTGTATGCCACCCATAATTTTACTGATCTTGGAAGCAGCTGCCTGACACTGGTTTCTACAGTCTGTCCACTAAAATTCCTAAGTCCTTTTCCTTGCCTTTTGTTTTGCTTCTTAGTATGTACTGGTGACATACAAGAAAAAAATCTTATACTAATCTCTTTCTTTAGCGCGGCTCTCTGCTGTGAGCATAGTGAGTATGGTGATTGGCTGCAGTGGTCATGTGCTATATCCTGGCACATCGCTTTGCATTACCTATTGTCAGTGACATGCACAATGATGTGATACACCACCTGACAGCTGCACTGTCCTCAGCTGCAACCACATTTTTTTTTTATTTTTATTTTTTTTTTACTTTATTTTTAATTATTTCAGAAAACCACACTTTAAGAAGAATCATTAAAAAAACTTTACATATTAATCTATTGGAAAGTTTATTTATATACTTAGATGTTTTTCCTTTATTAAGAAAACCACACTTTAAGAAGAATCATTAAAAAAACTTTACATATTAATCTATTGGAAAGTTTATTTATATACTTAGATGTTTTTCCTTTATTAAGAGATGGAGTGTCTACTCAATGTACTTTCCTCTCGTTAATCTTCAGTATGGTCAATAATTCTAATTTCTCTTCCTGATTTGTTTTCTTCAGAATTTACATAACGTATACTGTTATGGATCTGCAAATTTAACCCCTTCCCGACCAGCGCCGTACATGTACGGTGCTGGGGCGGTGCGGGGACATGACTGCTGTTAGAAATGATGGCGTCTTCCTGGGCCTTCTGATGCCGTGATCACACGTGATCACGGCATCAGGATGCATCTTAACCTGGAAGGGTACGCTTCCGGATGATGTACAGACGCCCCGAGTGGCCAATCGGGGTGTCTGTACACCATATGAAAACTGTAATCCTTGCTGGTGAGGATTACAGTTTTCAAACTGCAATTCTAATTCTGGCCACTAGATGGCAGGCCAGGATAAGAAATGAATAATTCTTGGATTAATCTCCATCTAGTAAATCCCTGATTGCTCATAAAGAAAAAAAAAAAAAATATATATATATATATATATATATATATATATATTAGCTCATATTTGAGCTTTAAAATAATCACAAAAAATAAAAAAATGTTAAAAAATATATAAAAAATAAAAAATATATAAAAGTTCAAATCACCCCCCCCCTTTCCGTATAATTAAAAAATAAATACCTAAATAACAATAAATATAGACATCATGGGTATCACCGTGACTGAAAATGCCCGTACTTTTTGTCGCTTTTTTTTCTAAAAAAATTTAATAAAAAGTGATCAAAAAGACATACACACCCCAGAATGGTATCAATAAAAACTTCAGATCGCCCCGCAAAAAATGAGCCCCAATACAGCTCCGTACACATAAATACCAAAAAGTTATAGGGGTCAAGATATGACAAAAAAAAAGGCCAACTTTATAATTATTTTATCAAAACGCAGGAAAAACTATACATATTAGGTATCGCCGGATTCGTACTGACCAGTAGAATGAAAGTAACTAGTCAGTTTTAATGAACATCGAACGCCTTAAATAAAAAACTAGGAAAACTGTAGCGGAATTGTGCTTTTTTTGCAATTTCACCTGATTTGGAATTTTTTCCCCGCTTCCCACTACATCATATGCAATATTAAATGGTGGCGTTTGAAAGTACAACTTGCCCCGCAAGAAACAAGCCCTCATACAGCTATGTGAACAGAAAAATAAAAAAAGTTATGGCTTGATAAAGGCAAGGAACGCAAAACGAAAACGCAAAACCGAAAAAAACCTCCGGGGGTGAAAGGGTTAAACATACAGTGACAACTAACTGGTTTGGCTTTGGGCAAAAACCCTAAGGGCATTATTCCGGTCCTTGCTATGGTATTCAGAGATCTTGACTTTGCTACACTGAAGCAACTAGACTGCTACCTACTTAGATAGTCCTGGTGTAGTTGGCACCTTACCCACTGGGGTTGGGGACTCTGGGGAAGCAACAGAAGCTCAAAGTACAGAAAATGCATCTGAAATGGAGGAAAACCACAGATATAGTCTGAATAGTCGATACTTGAATGTGATTTTTTTTCTTTCGAGATTGAGGTAGTGCACAGTTAATAAAGGGATGCGAAACACTAGTGATGAGGCAAACCCAAGGCAAACAGACTAAACTAGACTGGAGCATAGACAGGTAAACAGTCTGGCTAACTTAGACATTAAAAAATGAAAACTTGGAATTGAAAGTACAGGGACACACAAGCAGGATGGCACACACCTGAAACATGGCAGGAATGCAGACATGAAATGACACAACATCAGTATAATCAGATAAATCACAATAACACTAGAGTATCAAACCTAAAGCTCAGGCACCCTCCTGATAGACAGGGTACCTTAAACACCAGGGGAGCCTCAACCGTTGGCCAGGGAAGAATTTGGTAGCACAAGCATGCATACCATGAGTAAGATTAACTGTATGATTGAAATGGATGGTAGTATCTGGTATGATACAATAATTTATGTGTTTTTTCAATAAAAGGTATTGCATTTATCCTGGTGCTGAATCAATACTTTGTTGCTTGGATTCATCAAGTTGTGCACTGGATGTGTTGCGTGATTCTGGCCAGCTGCTTTTCTTGTATTTTTTCTGCATGCACTGGCCTTTTAAGGGGTTAGAGGGAAAGTCTGTGCAAAAAGGGAGCATCAGGCAGCAGCATGGAGGCAACAGCATGGAGAGTATGTAAGTGACTTAGACAACGAAAGGCATGATAAGTGGCACGGCATCCACAACCTCAGGTGGCAGCAGGAGAGCATTGAACACACATACCAATACATATTCTTCAAAAGAACTGTTGAAGTATTTAGATAGTAAATACTAGGGATGAGCGAGCACTAAAATGCTTGGGTGCTCGTTATTCGAGACAAACTTTTCCCGATGCTCGGGTGCTCGTTTCGAGTAACGAACCCCATTGAAGTCAATGGGAGACTCGAGCATTTTTGCAGGGGACCAAGGCTCTGCCTAGGGAAGGCTGGGTGAAAACCTGGAAACCTCAGAAAATTATGGAAACACTACGGAAATGGACAGGAAACAGCAGGGGCAGCATGCATGGATGCCTCTGAGGCTGCCTAATCCCACCATTACCCCAAATTCTCAGGAAACATCCTGGTGGTTACCCTCATGGCAATTGTGCTCACCCAGACCAAGAAAGGCGAGGCACATGCCCATCACATGTTAGGGAAGCATCCAACTAGGTGCAACGAAGGTCCATCACCCATGCCCATGCTGGCACTGCTCTCCTATCCCCAGCCACACGATGCAGGCATAAGCCTGACACAACATGGCGGTGACACCAACAAGTGACCAAGTTAGATGAGGTAGCAGGTGAGCCACCGAAAAATTTAGCCTGACGCAGCATGGCGGTGACAACAGAGTGACCGAGTTAGGCTGAGGTAGCAGGAGGTGAAGCACAGATGGTAATTCGAAGGAGGAGGAGGGGTTGGAGGAAGAGGCATAGTAAGTCTGAGAAACCGTGACCGAGGTAGGCCCCGCAATCCTCCAAGTGGGCAGTACATGAGCGGCCCCAGGGTCAGACTCGGTCAGAGAGACCGAGCTACACGACGGTAGCAGGTAGAGCACATAAAAAATTTAGCGTGGCCCTGTATGTGGACGTTGAGGGCTTGTGCATGTAGGTGGGCTGAACTTTTTTTCTGCTTGCGCTCCAACGTCTGCTGTAATGACAGCTGAACGTTGCGCAGGGACACATTGGTGGACAGTGTGGAGGATCATGGAGGCGAAGGTGTGGTTTTCCAGCGGGAGGCGCTCGTGCCGGGGTCCTGGGCTGGGGGTTGACTCGCAGAGGCAGCGAGTGACTTAGGGGAAGGAGCAGTGGTGGGACCCGCATGAGGGGAATGGACGGCCTTGGTTCCATAGTGTTTAGCACTCGTATACCTGCGCATGCTGTTGGTGGTTAGGCTGGTAGTGGTGGAACCCCCACTTAAAAATTTGGCATCAACTGGTACGGCTGTCAACATTGAGCTTGAACTAGTGGGGCATGTGTGGTATCGATTCTTCTTAGTTTAAAATCTTATACGTCCCCTATCTTGGGACCATATATTTCATGGATTTCTCAAACACGGAAAAGGAAAAAGAGCTTGCTCTGGCCAGGGAAGTGTTTTTTCTACTGCAGCTAAGGGGACGTGTCCATGCTCTGCCTATCACAGGTCAGGAGCCAATTAAAAGAAGAACCAAAAAAAATCAGTACAAAATCTAATACGTCCCCTATCCGGGTAAATTGTTTGGAGAGAGGGCCTGTAGGTGGGGGGCAGGCTGGGAGGAAGAAGGTTGAGCTGGAAGAGCCAGAGGAGTGCCCCCTTGGCTAGCGTGTGTGGTGGTGACAACAGCCGGATGGAGTTTGAATGACGACACAGGACCCCAACTTAAAAATTTAGCATCAACCAGTACGGTTGTCAACTCTGAAATTTGTCAAGTGGGGCATGTGTTGTATGCATTCTTCTCAGTTTAATACCGTATACGGCACCTATCCGGAAAAATAGTTTGGAGAGAAATAAAGAGAGGAAAAAGACGTATTTTTAAAAGAGAAAGAAAGGATTTTATTAAATGGATTTGTATTACTGAGAGCAAAATAACCTATTTTTTTACGTGACGTGCATTATAGATCACTTGGAGATAAAAAGGGGAATGTGCAGACTTGGGGTGATATAGTGCAAACCACTATGGTGGTGACAACAGAGTGAGCGAGTGACACTGCGGTAGCAGGCGAACCACATAAACATTTTTCGTGGCCCTGTATGGCGGCGGTGACAACAAAGTGACTGAGTTAGTATGCGGTAGCTGGTGAAGCACCCAAAAATTTAGCCTGACACAGCATGGCGGTTACACCACCAATGACTTTGTCCGACTGAGAATGCAGTGAAATGGCTTTTGTTGACCCTCCAAAAATTTTTTTCTTTTCGGAGTACATAAAGTCTACCCTCAGCAAATTTTTTTTTTTTAAATGTCGGTACTTGCGCCTCCTGAAAAATTGTTTTGGACTGTCTGTTTGACGCTCCTGCAACATTGTTTTACACTGTCTGTAGTTGACACTGCGGAAAAATTGTTTGGAGAGAGGGCCTGTAGGGGGTCCTCCGGAAAAATTGTTTAGATATGGCCTGTAGGTGGACCTCCGGAAAAATTGTGGTAAAAGAGTGCCAGTTGGACCTCTAAAAAATGGTGTTTTTTGGGTCAGCGTTAGGCAAAGACGACAAGGAGGAGGAGGAGTAGGAGGAGTAGAGAAGAGGAATCGGATACATAAGTAATGTTAATCTTTAGCTGCTTTCCCGCTGAATACCCGCTCTGACAGCATGCTAGCGGCAGGGCAAGCCAGCACCTCCAAGCAGGGTTGCCAACCTTCCTTTCAAATTTTTCTGGACATCTGAACCAAAATTTACGGACGGCCCAAAATTTTTAAGGACATAATAAACCACACCCCTTTTTTAGAGAACAAGCCCCTTCCACGCCCCAGAATAAAGAGGATTGTTCAGTATTTGAAAATAAAATATGGCATATGGAAAATAAATCAACAATTTTCAGCTGTTACATCCCCGCCATTCTAGTTTGAGTGCTTTGTTTATATGGCTGCAGTGATGATGCCTGTGACACACTGGACTTTCTGGCATCATTGCTGCTGCCACGTAAACAAAGACTGACAGGCATGTAATGGGCAAGTGTGCACATCTGTCACAATGTTGGTGATGTGCACACTGATGTGCAGGTGTATGGCATGTGACCGCTGCAGCCTGTTCTCAGCATTAGATCACTGATTGACTGCAGTAGTAACATACCATATACCAGCAAGTCCTTGCTGAAGAAATAGCTGACACATATTTGGATGGACATTACATTCAACAATACCAAACATACGTATTGCAAGATGACACATCACCACATACCTCTTAAATCCAGTGACGTCTCCAGTGATGTTCTCTTTTCTCATCTTCTCTATTTGGCCCACACCGCCATGACGAGTTCTTTCAGCCACTTCTTCTCTCTGCAGAGTTTGCCACAAAGACACCTTAGATTACCCACTTTTCTGTTATCCTGCTGCTGCCCAAAATACTGTGCCCACTGTTCTCCCCAATGTCCCCAAATACTATACTGTAGATATAACAGTGCCATATAGTTGCATTGCTCCCCAAAGTCCCACTGATATTAATAATTCTCTCCCAGAGTGCCCTCATTAGTAATAGTGCCCCAATAGTGATAATGATCCACGAGTAGCCCTTTTAGAAGTAGTGCCATCTATATTGTACTAATAATAGTACCACTGGAAGTAGTAATAATTCCCCATAATGGAAATCATTTTTCCCATAGTGCCTCCAGTAGTGCTACCAGAAATAATAAGGAACCACTGTAATGGTCCCAGTAATTATAATACCTCTTATAGTGCCCCCAGTAGCTTAAACGGTCCACTCTAGTGCCCCCAGGAGCTTAAATGGTTCCCTCTAGTGCCTCCAGTAGTTTAGGTAGCCTCCTATACTAATCCCAGTAGTTTAGATAGCTCCATGTAGTGCCCCAGTAGTTTAGATAGCCCCCTGTAGATCAGATAATCCTTGTAGTGCCAAGGTAGTTTAGACTGCCCCCTGTAGTTTATTTAGCCCCCATAGTGCCTCCAGAAGTTAGATAGCCCACTTTACTTCAGATAGTGCCCTAAGTAGATTAGATAGCCCCATGTAGTGACCCAGTAGTTTAGATATCCCCCTTTAGTACAGATAGCCCCCATATTGCCTCCAGATGTTAGATAGCCCACTTTACTTCAGCTAGTGCCCTAAGTAGATTAGATAGCCCCATGTAGTGACCCAGTAGTTTAGATAGCCCCATTGAGTGCCCCCAGTAGTTTAGATAGCCCCCTTTAGTACAGATAGCCTCCATAGTGCCTCCAGAAGTTAGATAGCCCACTTTACTTCAGATAGTGCCCTAAGTAGATTAGATAGCCCCATGTAGTGACCCAGTAGTTTAGATAGCCACATTGAGTGCCCCCAATAGTTTAGATAGCCCACTTTAGTACAGATAGCCCTCATAGTGCCTCCAGATGTTAGATAGCCCACTTTATTTCAGATAGTGCTCTAAGTAGATTAGATAGCCCCATGTAGTGACCCAGTAGTTTAGATAGCCCCATTGAGTGCCCCCAGTAGTTTAGATAGCCCCCTTTAGTACAGATAGCCTCCATAGTGCCTCCAGAAGTTAGATAGTCCACTTTACATCAGATAGTGCCCTAAGTAGATTAGATAGCCCCATGTAGTGACCCAGTAGTTTAGATAGCCCCATTGAGTGCCCCCAGTAGTTTAGATAGCCCCTGTAGTTCAGGTAGACCCCATAGTGCCCCCAGACATTAGATAGCCCCCTTTAGTACAGATAGCCCCCATATAGTGCCCCAGCAGTGAAATAAATACAAAAATGATATACTTACCTGATTCCTTAAGACAGTTCTCAATGCCACACTCACACTGTAACTCCGTCCCGGCGCGGGCAGCGCGCTGCATGATGATGTCATCACGTCTGTACGTGGTGACGTCATCACAGAGCAAGATGCCTGCGCCGGGCCCAGGACAGAGGTACTGTGTAACATTAGGCTGCAGGATGACCTGCCTGCGGCCTATTGTACATCGCAGGCGGAGCCTGCATGGATCCACAGTATTCACGGCAACCCTGCCTTCAAGGCGTACAGCGCCAGTTCAGGCCACGTGTCCAGCTTTGAAACCCAGTAGTTGTATGGAGCAGAGTGATCGGTCCGGACGTTGATATGGTCAGCTAGGTACTCCCTCACCATCTTTCTGTACAGCTCCCCCCTACTCTGCCTAGACTGGGGACAGGTGACAGTGTCTTGCTGGGGTGACATAAAACTGGCAAAGCCCTTGGAGAGCGTTCCCCTGCCAGTGCTGGACAAGCTGCCTGCTCGCCTCCTCTCCCCCGCTACTTGGCCCACAGAACCATGCCCTCTGCCGCTAGCGGCGTCAGATGGGTAGGATTGTTTCAGCTTGTGCACCAGGGCCTGTTGATATTGATTCACTCTCATACTCCTTTCCTCTACAGGGATGAGAGTGGAAAGGTTCTGCTTGTACCGTGGGTCCAGGAGAGTGAACACCCAGTAATCGGTGTTTGAAAAAATGCTTCTAACGCGAGGGTCACAGGATAGGCAGCCTAACATGAAGTCTGCCATGTGCGCCAGAGTCCCAACACGCTCGAATTCCCACTCCTCACTGGCCTGACTCTCCATTTCCTCCTCCTCCTCCTCCTCCAAGTCCTCCTCTTCAGCCCATACACGCTCAAGAGTTAAGAATGACTGAGCACTGGTACCCTCTTCTGTCTCGCCGACATTCTCCTCCTCTTCCTCCTCATCCTCATCCCCCTCCTCCAATACGCGCTGAGAAACAGACCGGAGGGTGCTCTGGCTATCAAGCGACGTATCTCCCTCCACCATCTCTTGTGACAAGCGCAAAGCATCCGACTTCATGCTGAGCAGTGAGTTTTTCAACAGGCAAAGCAACGGGATGGTGAGGCTGATAATGGCGGCATCGCCGCTGACCATCTGTGTTGACTCAGACATCCTCGTCCACTCCTCATTGTAGACTTGAGGAATCTGAGTGACCTGACTACCAGTTCTGGTGGAAGTTGACATCTGGCAGTCTACAATCGCTCTGCGCTGCTGGTAAACTCTGGATAACATGTTTAATGTCGAATTCCATCTTGTGGGCACGTCGCACAACAGTCGGTGAGCGGGCAGTTGTAGGCGGCGCTGCGCTGCCCTGAGAGTGGCAACATCTATGGTCGACTTGCAGAAATGCGCACAGATGCGGCGCACCTTGGTGAGCAAATCAGACAGATTGGGGTATGTCTTGAGGAACAGCTGAACTATTAGATTGAACACGTGTGCCAGGCATGGCACATGTGTAAGACTGCCGAGTTGCAAAGCCGCCACCAGGTTACGCCCGTTGTCACAAACAACCATGCCTGGCTTGAGGTTCAGCGGTGCCAGCCACAGATCGGTCTGCGCCGTGATGCCCTGTAACAGCTCTTTGGCGATGTGCCTTTTGTCACCTAAGCTCAGCAGTTTGAGCACCGCCTGCTGACGCTTAGCCATGGCACTGCTGCTGCGCCTAGAGCTACCGACTGAAGGCGCCGTGCCCACGGATGGTAATTCGGAGGAGGAGGCGGAGGAGGAGAAGGGGTCGGAGGAGGAGGCATAGTACGTCTGAGAGACCGTGACTGAGGTAGGCCCCACAATCCTCGGTGTGGGCAGTACATGAGCGGCCCCAGGGTCAGACTCAGTCCCAGCCTCCACCAAGTTAACCCAATGTGCCATCAGTGAGATATAGTGTTCCTGCCCGGCAGCACTTGTCCACATGTCCGTGGTTAGGTGGACCTTCTCAGAAACAGCATTGGTCAGGGCACGGATGATGTTCTGTGACACGTGCTGGTGTAGGGCTGGGACGGCACATCGGGAAAAATAGTGGCGGCTGGGGACCGAATACCGAGGGGCAGCCACCGCCATGAGATTGCGAAAGGCCTTGGTCTCTACCAGCCTATAGGGCAGTATCTCCAGGCTCAGCAATTTGGAGATGTGGACATTGAGGGCTTGGGCATGTCAGTGGGTGGAACTGTATTTCCTCTTGCGCTCCAGCGTCTGCTGTAAAGACAGCTGAACGCTGCTCTGGGACACATTGGTGGACGCTGTGGGGGATCGTGGAGGCGAAGGTGTGGTTTTCCGGCGGGAGGCACTCATGCCGGGGTCCTGGGCAGGGGGTTGACTAGCAGAGGCAGCGAGTGACACAGGGGAAGGAGCAGTGGTGGAACCCGCAGGAGGTGAACGGCCTTGGTTCCATTGAGTGGGGTGTTTAGCACTCATATGCCTGCGCATGCTGGTGGTGGTTAGGCTAGTAGTGGTGATACCCCTGCTGATCCTGGTGTGGCACAGGTTGCACACCACAGTCCGTCGTCATCCTCACTTTCTTTAAAGAACCTCCAGACTTGCGAACATCTAGGCCTCGCCACGGGAGCTTCACTACGTGAAACAGTTGCTGCTGATGCACCAGCTCTGGCCCTGCTTCTCCCTCTGGCCACACCACTGCCTCTTCCAACCTGTTCTGGTGCAGCACTCGCCTCCGCCTCAGAAGCACTGTCTTCACTCGGCTTATCAACCCAGCTTGGGTCAGTCACCTCGTCATCCTCCGATTCCTCAGTATGCTCCCCCCTTGGACTTCCTGCCCTGACAACAACTTCACCACTGTCTGACAACCGTGTCTCCTCATCGTCCGACACCTCTTTACACACTTCTTCCACTAAGTCAACATTGTCATCATCATCATCAACCACAGACTGCGACAGTTGGAAAACTTGGGCATCGGGAAAGGGGTCAGCAGCAACCTGAGAAGTGGTTTGTGACTCTGGGAAGGGTCCAGAAAACAGTTCCTCAGAGTATGCCGGATCGCATTCCAAATTTTCCTGGGAGGGGGCAGACTGGGGGGAAGGAGGTGGAGGTGGAGAAGCCAGAGGAGTGCTCCCTTGGGTAACGTGGTTGGACTGCGTGGAAGACTGACTGGTGGACAAATTAATTGAAGCATTGTCCGCAATCCACGACATCAGCTGTTCGCACTGTTGTGGTTTCAACAGTCCTCTACAACGTGTCCCTGTAAGTTGAGACATGAAGCTAGGGAGTGTAGCTCTGCGGCATTCCCCTGCTCCCTCATCAGCAGGTACTGTCTCACCCTGCCCAGGACCACGGCCTCTGCCCCCTGCAGTAATTTAATGCCCACGCCCACGCCCTCGTCCTCGACCCTTAGCCCTGGGGTTCAACATTTTCTGTATATAAGTGTATTATATAAAAAATAAAAAATAAATGGGCCTGCTGTACTGAAACCCACAAACCTGTTCAATCTGAACAATAAAATATATAGGTGGATAAGTTAGAGCAAAATTACTTATTTTATTACGTACCGTGCAGTATGGAGCAATTACACTGAAACTATTAGATTAGGCAGACTTGGTCTGCTTAAGTGCAACCCAGACAAATGTCGCACAGAGATTTTTGTAATGTAGCTGTATCAGTTAGAGCAAAAGACCTTTTTTAATTAAGTTACGTACAGAATGTGTCACCTGGACAGAAAATACGGATTGTGGTTTGTGGTGACTGGACAGCTGAACTGTGACACAGAATGGTTCCACACAGCTGTATGAAATGGATTTGTATCACTGAGATAAAACAACAAAAAAACTATTTTTTTATATATTTTTTTATATATTTATCAGAGAGCAAACTCAGCCCCTGCTGACTGTGGCTATTTTGATTGCAACCCATGCAAATGTCGCACAGAGATTTTTCTAATGTAGCTGTATCAGTGAAAGCAAAAGACTGTATTTGATTACGTGACATACAGTATGGGTCACCTGGACAGAAAATATGTATTGTGGTTTGTGGTGAGTTGACAGCTGAACTGTGACACACAGAATGGTTCCACACTGCTGTATGAAATGGATTTGTATCACTGAGATAAAACAATAAAAAAAGGGTTATATATGGCGATAGCTGCACGACTAGTGCCAGCCAGCCCAGCCAGGAGACAAAAAAAAATGTCTTGTAGCCCTTAGAAGGGCTGTTGGGTTCTTTTAAGAACACTCCTGCCTAACAGAGAACTAAATCCAGGCCCTAACACTCTCCCTGAAATGCAGCAGCTCTGTCCCTAACATCATCCAGACAGCATCTGAGCCAAGCACCGTGGGCAGTCACTAGTATATTCCAGGGTCACCTGATCAGGCCAGCCAACCCCTGCTATCGACATGTAAGGGCCCCACATGATGCTGGGTGTACCGCAGAGTATCCTGGCTTGTGATTGGCTGAGTTTATAGGTGGCAAAAATTAAAAATGCGGGAGATGCCATTTCCTCGAGCATGGCGAGATACTCGTCCAAGCAGCGAGCACTTACGAGTACCGTAATACTCCAACGAGCACCAAGCTCGAACGAGCATGCTCTCTCATCTCTAGTAAATACTTCAAATACTTGATAGTATTTAGACCTGGTGGGAGTTATTTTATTTGCAATTGACACATTCCAGCATTCCAACAATATCTGTTTCTAGTCGCCACTGTTATAGGTTTCTCAGTCGCACTGGTTGGCATGTTATGTAGCAAAAGTGCAGAGCTTTTGCACCAATAAAGAGGTCAGGCTGTTTGGACTATCAGGAGGCTTAGTCAGCAGGCCAAATCTGGGGACATTTAGGATGACCAATAAGTGTGTCCAACATATAATTTGAACTTGGTTTGTGCTCCCTCCTGCTAGTTATTGCGTATTTCTGTTCTCTGACCTCCTATTTCTTCTGTCATAATCGCTCATCTTGTATGTGGAATTGTGAAGGTCTAAAAGAAGGTTTGGAGGTTTAGCAATCCAAGTTTTGCACACAAGTAAGCAGCAACAGTTTGTGTAGAAAGAGATAGCACAGGAGCAACAAGCTAAGCTTTTATTACACGGGTAGATAATCGTTCAGATCATCACTAACAAGTGTTTGTATGAACGCTCGTTAGTGATGATCTGGCAGTGTAAGACTGCTACCGATTACCTGATTAATGAGCAAAATTAGGCAATTACAATCTTCAAGCAGGTTGAATAATTTAGATCTGCAAGCAACAGATTGTCCTGTGTAATCACGATCTGTTGCATATACATATATATATATATATATATATATATATATATACAGTACAGACAAAACGTTTGGACACACCTTCTCATTCAAAGAGTTTTCTGTATTTTCATGACAATGAAAATTGTAGATTCACACTGAAGGCATCAAAACTATGAATTAACACATGTGGAATTATATACTTAACAAAAAAGTGTGAAACAACTGAAAATATGTCTTATATTCTAGGTTCTTCAAAGTAGCCACCTTTTGCTTTGATTACTGCATTGCACACTCTCGTCATTCTCTTGATGAGCTTCAAGAGGTAGTCACCTGAAATGGTTTTCACTTCACAGGTGTGCCCTGTCAGGTTTAATAAGTGGGATTTCTTGCCTTATAAATGGGGTTGGGACCATAAGTTGTGTTGGGCAGAAGTCAGGTGGATACACATCTGATAGTCCTACTAAATAGACTGTTAGAATTTGTATTATGGCAAGAAAAAAGCAGCTAAGTAAAGAAAAACGAGTGGCCATCATTACATTAAGAAATCAAGTTCAGTCAGTCCAAAAAATTGGGAAAACTTTAAAAGTGTTCCCAAGGGCAGTCGCAAAACCCATCAAGTGCTACAAAGAAACTGGCTCACATGAGGACTGCCCCAGGAAAGGAAGGCCAAGAGTCACCTCTGCTGCAGAGGATAAGTTTATCCGAGTCACCAGCCACAGAAATCGCAGGTTAACAGCAGCTCAGATTAGAGACCAGGTCAATGCCACACAGAGTTCTAGCAGCAGACACATCTAGGAAACCACTGCTAAGGACAGGCAACAAGCAGAAGAGACTTGTTTAAGCTAAAGAACAAAAGGAATGGACATTAGACCAGTGGAAATCTGTGCTTTGCTCTGATGAGTTCAAATTTGAGATCTCTGGTTCCAAACACTGTGTCTTTGTGCGACGCAGAAAAGGTAAATGGATGGACTCTACATGCCTGGTTCCCACCTTGAAGCATGGAGAAGGAGGTGTGATGGTGTGGCGGTGCTTTGCTGGTGACACTGTTGGGGATTTTTTTCAAAATTGAAGGCATACTGAACTAGCATGGCTAACACAGCATCTTGCAGTGGCATGCTATTCCATCTGATTTACGTTTAGTTGGACCATCATTTATTTATCAACAGGACAATGACCCCAAACACACCTCCAGGCTGTGTAAGGGCTATTTGACCAAGAAGGAGAGTGATGGGGTGCTACGCCAGATGATCTGGCCTCCACAGTCACCAGACCTGAACCCAATTGAGATGGTTTGGGGTGAGCTGGACCGCAGAGTAAAGGCCAAAGGGCCAACAAGTGCTAATCATCTCTGGGAACTCCTTCAAGACTGTTGGAATACCATTTCTGGTGACTACCTCTTGAAGCTCATCAAGAGAATGACAAGAGTGTGCAAAGCAGTAATCAAAGCAAAAGGTGGCTACTTTGAAGAATTAGAATATAAGACATATTTTCAGTTGTTTCACACTTTTTTGTTAAAGGGAGTATGTCACCTCATTTTCACCTATATAGCTAACAGCAGTGCCCCACAGATGATTGCATACACATCCCAGACATACCTGTGTGCACTGTGTGTGTGTATTCCTCGTTCAGAAAAAGCACTTTTATTCTGCAGGAAAACAGCTCCCAAGTGCCCGGCCCTGCTTGCTGCTGCAAACCAGACTGGAGGGGGGAGGGCAGCTTTAGCTGCTCATATCTTGGGATTAGTAAGCAGATAGAAAAATGGTTCTGACCTTCTTTGAAAGCTGAAATTCCAATATTTAAAAATGTCCCAAATCACAGCATTATATCCAGTATATCAGAAGTAGGGATGAGCGAACTTTTGAAAAAGTTCGGTTTGGTTCGGCGAACTTTCGTGAAGTTCGGATTCGTACGAACCGAACCTAAAACGAACCTTGC